>JAOXNX010000032.1:13109181-13127156 GCA_028566075.1 Solidago caesia
TACCGCCGCATCGCGCGGGCATTCATCTAGTTACTATATAAAGCATCATCCCCCCCCTCCCCCCGCTTTCTCAAATTACAATTTAAACTACCCAAAATACCCATTGCCTTTATTTATTATTTTAAAATCTCCACTTGATATACTTATAATATCCTTAATGAAATTAACTTACAACATCTACCTCTTAACTTCTAAAATAACTACACTACCCCTTTTACATCAATTACCTTTACATTAATAGCATACACTACTCGTCGCCGCCGCCACCACTACCAGTCGCCACCACCACTACCATACCGCCGCCGCCACATTGTGCGGGTATTCGTCTAGTCATCCATTTATTTGGTATTGAATTTGTGAATTTATTTATTAAGTGTATTATTGATTGAGATATTATTTTGTGTATTAATAAGTATTTTGTGAAACATATATATACTGGTAATATTTAATTATGCTTTTAAAACAATTATTAATATTAATTTTTATAAACAAATGAAGAGAAAAGTTAAGGTTGATACATTTTTGTTAATTTAAAATGGGAATATTATTTGTGCTGTAGATTTTTATTTATTGTTTCAAAAGTGAGGCTTTTTCAAATGTCCACAAATATGTACAGCTGCTACACCAATGATGACGATGAATTGATGATGATATTATTATGCCCGTTCCGTTTAAAATTTAATTGTATACCAGCCCCGGCCCAAGCCCAACTATATTCCTGTGTCACTGTGTGTATACAAATAATACAATACAATTCAAACGAAGGAAAAAAGAAAGAAATAAAGAAACATGAGTGAGTAGCAGTAGTACAAGCACTGTGTGAGCAGCTGACACAAACCCACTCACTCCCAGCTCACACTTCTTCTTCCTCTTGTACCGAAACAAATTGAAATACCCCAACCCCCCCTTTCAATTTCAATTTCACTTCCCATCATTGTGTTTTGACCTAATAATAATAATAATTTGTATCTTTATCATCGACATCACTGGTCTTTTCTTCTTCAGTTTCAAATGGCACTCCAATCTACCCTTCTTTTAGTCACAGTTTATTTATTTGCTGCTTGTGGTGGTTGTTATTCAGCAGCAGCAGCAGAAGCAGAGAGGAGGACATTCATAGTTCGAGTTGAACAGGATGCAAAACCATCGGTATTTCCAACTCATACTCACTGGTACCATTCAACTCTTTCTTCACTAATTTCTTCTTCTTCTAACAACCACAACCAACAACTCTCCATTATTCACACCTACCACACCGTTTCCCATGGCTTCTCGGCCAAGCTCACTCCTCTTGAAGCTTCCAAACTCCAATCTTCTCCCGGGATCCTCTCTGTCATCCCCGAACAAGTTCGTCACTTGCACACTACTCGTTCTCCCCAGTTCCTTGGCCTTAAA
This sequence comes from Solidago caesia, assembly GCA_028566075.1. Classification (NCBI taxonomy): domain Eukaryota; kingdom Viridiplantae; phylum Streptophyta; class Magnoliopsida; order Asterales; family Asteraceae; genus Solidago; species Solidago caesia. The sequence goes on from JAOXNX010000032.1 coordinate 13,110,574, forward strand.
ACCTCCGATACTGCCGCTGGGGGCTTGTTGAAAGAATCTGATTTCGGCTCCGATCTAGTTATTGGTGTTTTGGATACCGGTATCTGGCCCGAAAGACAGAGTTTCAACGACAAGGGTTTAGGTCCCGTCCCCTTCAAATGGAAGGGAACTTGTGTTGCTTCCGTTACTTTTCCCCCAACTTCCTGTAACCGCAAGTTGATCGGAGCTAAACACTTCTCCGCTGGTTACGAATCCACCAACGGAAAGATGAACGAAACCATCGAACATCGTTCCCCTAGGGATTCCGATGGACACGGAACTCACACGGCTTCAATCGCCGCCGGAAGGTACGTTTTCCCGGCCTCAACTTTAGGCTACGCACGTGGCGTCGCCGCCGGAATGGCGCCAAAAGCTCGTCTTGCCGCATACAAGGTTTGCTGGAACGCCGGTTGTTTTGACTCCGATATCCTTGCCGCCTTTGACGCCGCCGTGGCCGACGGCGTCGACGTCATATCCTTAAGTGTCGGCGGAGTGGTTGTCCCGTACTATCTGGATGCGATTGCAATAGGTGCTTACGGTGCTTCTGATCACGGTGTTTTCGTTTCCGCTTCCGCCGGTAATGGTGGCCCCGGTGGACTGACGGTGACAAACATAGCACCGTGGGTGACAACTGTAGGGGCCGGAGCGATTGATCGTGATTTTCCGGCTGATGTAAAGCTTGGAAACGGTAAGTTGATCCCAGGTGTGAGTGTGTATGGTGGGCCTGCATTGGCGCATAACCGTCTGTATCCGCTGATTTATGCGGGTGGGAACGAAGGGGGTGACGGTTATTCAGCATCGTTATGCCTAGAAGGTTCTTTAGATCCTAAATCCGTCAAGGGGAAAATAGTGTTATGTGACAGGGGTATCAATTCAAGAGCTACAAAAGGGGAAGTTGTTAAAAAAGCAGGTGGAATTGGTATGATATTAGCAAATGGGGTTTTCGACGGCGAGGGATTGGTCGCTGATTGCCACGTCTTACCCGGTACATCAGTCGGGGCGGCTTCTGGAGACGAGATAAGAAGATACATCATGTCTGCTTCAAAATCTAAATCGAATATCCCAACTGCCACAATCATTTTCAAAGGAACTAGAATAAATGTCCGCCCTGCGCCAGTGGTCGCCTCATTTTCGGCCCGTGGTCCGAACCCTGAGTCTCCAGAAATTTTGAAGCCAGACCTTATTGCTCCCGGACTTAACATTCTCGCGGCGTGGCCTGATAAAGTTGGTCCTTCAGGTCTAGCTTCTGATAACCGGAAAACCGAGTTTAATATATTGTCAGGAACATCAATGGCTTGCCCACATGTTTCTGGACTGGCTGCTTTGTTAAAAGCAGCCCATCCTGACTGGAGTCCGGCTGCAATTAAATCGGCGTTGATTACAACAGCTTATACTTTGGATAATCGAGGGGAAACAATGATAGATGAGTCCACTGGGAACTCGTCTACTGTGATGGATTTTGGGGCTGGGCATGTTCACCCACAAAAAGCCATGGATCCTGGATTGGTATATGACATTAGTTCTTATGATTATGTTGATTTCTTATGTAATTCAAATTACACAGCCAAAAACATCCAAGTGATTACCAGGAAGCATGCGGATTGTAGTCGGGCCAAAAAGGCAGGGCATACCGGCAACTTGAATTTTCCTTCGATGACTGCTGTGTTCCAACAATACGGGAAGCGGAAAATGTCTACACACTTTATACGAACAGTGACTAACGTGGGGGAAGCAAAGTCGGTTTACAGTGTGAGCATAAGGCCACCAAGAGGGATGAATGTGACAGTGGAGCCAATGAAGCTTGGGTTTAGAAGGGTGGGGCAAAAGCTCAACTTTTTGGTGAGGGTCAAAGTGGTAGCAGTGAAGCTATCACCAGGGAGTTCGATCACTAAGAGCGGCTCAATAGTGTGGTCAGACGGGAAGCATTATGTTAGAAGTCCAGTGGTCGTGACAATGCAAGAACCTCTGTGAATGGTTTTGAAGAGAGTGTTTGGTTTTAAATTTTAATGATCGAGGTTGGTTAGTGTGAAGGCTGCTGCTTTCTTTCTATTTCAGAAAGAAAGAAAGCTGCTTGGAAGAATATGTTTGTAAAAATTGTCATGTTGTAGTAATTATGTAAGCAACGAGAGGCCAAGTATTAAGTTGGTTTTGTGAAACGATGAGTTTGGTGGTGAGATTTTGATCTTATTATATACATATTAGCTAATCAACTCGGACAATTACTTTATAATAGTATAAATGTTATATTGAACTTAAAATTGTGATAAAAAAAACCAAGACGGTAATGAAAATTGTTGTGTTAAAGTGTATGTATATTAATAATGTCTATTGAACATAAAAATGTGATAAAAATATAATAAAAGAGTTAAGGAGACAAATAGGCACATGTCTAGTAGTCAAAATGAAGTTTTATCCAATATATTTCGAGTAAGAGAATTTGTAAATGCTTATGTCACGAGTCACTCGTAGAGTCGTAGTAGATATCCTGGTTTTAATTTTTCTTTGTATAATGTATACCCATTATGATGAGTCAAGTAGAACCCAATTTGACGTTCTGTTTCTTTTCAAAAAGCAATCAAAAATCAAGAAGGTTTCTCATATCATTTCATTGTGTTTAATAGAAAAGAAATACTCGGTAACATAAAATAATGTACAAAATTTCAAGTTCTGAAGCAATCATACACTTTCAATTCATTGTATTCATTCAAATACACTTTGCTTAAAAACAAACTTTTGCATGCTATGACCTTAAAGCTGGTGGGAAGAAGTTAACCTTCAAAATTCCCTCAAATATCTTAGATGCCCATCAACCAACAAATGAAGTTTCTTCCTAAAGCTTCCACAAAAAGTCAAAAATATTTAATAACCACAAATTATTAAATTTTTTAAAAAAATAACAAAATCTGTAGTTATATTGTGTGATTTCCTTGATGGCTTTAGGAGGCAAAATCATAAAAAGTGTTGCAACCAGTTGTGATATTCAGGCTTCTCAAGGCGACCTTTATTTGGCTGAGGCCCTGGTCAACATGTTTATTAAATCAGCCGGCAACACTTTTATACACAACGTAATTCAATACTAATCAATGAATTTCACTGTATATGATTTACTGTTAATGCTCATTAACACTTTTATACTTATGACGAATTCGGACACAATGTGGGTGTTTATGTGACTAACATTATTTTATAAATCATTGAAACAATTATTTCATTTTCAAAAGGATACATATAATAAGTCGCCCAATATTTTCTTCTAACATTTTTTCCTATTAAACCATTTGTGACAATGACTATAAAAATCATCGGACACCATCAATAAAAAAAATTACCCGCTGCATTGCGTTGACATTATGCTAGTAAATTTAAAAACCAATGTTTTGTGTATTGTAATAATTGCGTTATTGATCATCATTTATTTTGTGGTTAAAAAGAGTGGCATATACGGTAAACACGCAAATGATTAAATGAAGGGTACCATTTGCGACCTGAACGGGCTGAACCAATGTTAATGAGGCCTGCTTGGCCCATCGGACCACACTAAAGCTTTAGCCAGTCCAATTTGGGACCACAATTACTGCAACACGGGTGGGCTTCCCTTTGTCCATTTCTGTTTTCCGACCAAAGATTTTAACACATTACAATTTACACATGTGTCATATTGTCCAACTTGCTTATAAATACTAAGCACTAATACAATTATTAAATTTTATCATCTTGTTGGGACTAACTGGTCTCTACTTTGTGTCATTTTTTTTTCTCTTTCAATTCTATGGATAAGGATAGCTTTCATAAAAAAGAATATCTATATCTATATAATAACTAAAAAAGTAGATACCGAATCTATTTAAAACCCTCCCGAACCTATTTTCGAACCTCCCCAAACCTCTATTTGCTTCCAAACCAACTTCATTTGTTTGAATTTATAATAAATACATATAAAAACCATATATAAAATATATTAAAAAATAATATCAAATCAAATCTATATCCATATAATGATGAAGTCGATTCCCTAAAATCTTTTAATTTTTAAGATACCATTATTTTTATTACATTTATATAAAAGTTTGGCTTTTCTATATACGTGAAATGTTCATTTGCAAACTAAATATTATGAAAAAAAGGGTAATTGAATGGGAACCCCATGATCCCATGTACCATTAGGTACCTACTAATCCCTAGCTGGGCTAGTATCCAGGTGAATCTCAAACTAAATATTATGTGAAAACAAAAAAACAAATCTCAACCATCCATTTTGTTTGATTTCAACCATTCATTTGGAATCTAGATCTACTTTCTCTCCTCTTTCTCCTCCATCCCCTTCCTTCCATTCCCGTTTTCCTCCTCCACCACCATCATCATCGGAGCTTCCACCACCACCACCACCACCACCACCACCATTCGCCGCTGCCACCACCATCGCCATTGCAGCGGAGAGCAGAGCCCGGCGGCTAAGAGCGACGTCCGTCGGCTAAGGGCAGAGCCCGTACGGCTAAGGGGGACGCCCGTAAGTTAGGCTACCACCATCACCGATAACCCCTATTACCGATCACCCATACCAGCTACCCCTTATTAATTTCCTTGAGGGCGTAGCCCGATAATAATGAACGTTTGTAACTGGAAACTACAAACACCTTGTGTTTAGTTTGTTAGCATAGTGTGATAACACCTTGTGTTTGTAGTTTCCAATCACACTGTGATTGGAAACTAAACATAAGGTGTTTGGCCGACGACGATACCCCCGTATCACAGGAAAAAGAGATGACATTGGTGGTGGTAGCTTTTGATCGGAAAATGATGATCGGAGACGGCGAATGGTGGTGGAGGAATTGAAAAACGGGATTAGAGGGGGATGGAGGAGAGAGAAAGTAGATCTAGATCTTGAAAATGGATGGTTGAGATTTGTTTTCCAGTTTTTACCTTTTTCTTGTTTTCAAATGATTACATCCCTTTTGATATAATTTGAAGATTTTGTTTTTGTATAGGTATTTGAAAAGACCACTAGAACCGTAGTTTAAGAAGTTGTGAATTTTAGTTTGTGATAGACAAATCTATATATCTACTAACATTGTACCGCGCAATGCGGCGGCGACGGTGTGGTGGTGGCGACGACTGGTGGTGATGGCGGCGACCGTTGGTGGTGGTGGCGGACTGTTGGTGGTGGTGGTGGTGGGTGTAAGTATTTGATGTAAAGAGGCAGTGGATATATTTTAGAAGATAAGGGATTGGTGGTGTAAATTAATTCATTAAGGGTAGAATGGTAATTTTGTGTTTATAAATTTTGTAATTTTTTTGTTTGGTGGTGGGGTGGAGAATTTTTATATAGTAGTATAGATATTTCTTAATAAAAAAGCAATCTTTTTTTTTTCTTTTCAAAAAAGTCACTCAATCTTTCTATTTTGCCTCTCACTTCTATTTATTAATTTAAACATCTCTACCTAATATACCTATAATACCCTTAATGAAATAATTTACAATATAGATCCCTCAACTAGGGATGTGTGTGGTTCGGTTTAGCTTGTTTTAACTGAAAACTTCAACCAAACCATTATAAACGGTTTGACGATTTTTCAAACCAATCCGTCCAAATTGTTATGTCAAACCAAACTAACCAAAACCAATTAATACGGTTTGGTTTGGTTTGGTTAAACGGTTATCATATTTTTTGAAATTTAATATATAAAATCATATAATAATACGTAATATTTAAAATTTTAATTATGTATACTAGCTACAAGTCTTTGAGGTATTTTCTAGTTCACCGTTATCGTTTGAGTTCCTTGCCAGCTAATAACTAAATATAAACTTATTTACTACTTTTTACTAGCTATAATTATTATATTTATAATTTATAATATTAATTATTAATATAAATATAAACATACAATTATTATAATTATACGGTCCGGTTTGGTTTAACCGGTTTGTTTAATTTTTAAAACCGTAAACCAAACCGTAAGAATGGTTTTTGAAAAAAGCAAACCGACGGTCCAATTTTTTTATTTCAACCCGACCAATCCTTCCAATTACTTCAGTTTAAATGGTTTAGTTGGTTTCGACCAAACCATGCACATCCTTACCCTCAACTCTTAAATTAACTACACTACCCCCTTCTACATCAATTACTTTTACATTCACCACCACATCACCACCGCCGCCGCCCCCACCACCGCTCCCACCACCTGTCGCCGCCATTGTCGCCACGCGTCGCTGCCACCCTTCGCCATCACCCCTGCCATCACTGCCGTTACCACCATCGTCGTCGTATCGCGCGGGCATGCTTCTAGTTATAAATATATGGGGAAGTGTACATTATATTAAATTTTTTTCTTTTTTAATTTTCAATATGAATTTTGGTGCATTAAATGTATCTTAACACGTGTCTTTAAAGCATAAGTTAGAAAATTCTCTTATTAAAAAAATAAATGATTTTAATTTATGATAAAATTCAACTTTATAAAAAATTTACAAAGTTTATATTTTGTATTTCCTTAAAAGAGTTAGTATAAATGTAAAAACATTAAAGCGCGATTTTGGTCTCTCGTCTTCAAACGTGAAGAAATGTACAACTTCAATTTGGTAATCTTTTTACTTTGTTTACATTTATGTTTTGAGACCTGAACCGATTTATAAAATTCGATTGAGTATTCCATTTTTCATCAAAGACAAGTATATCTGTGTGATGTTTCATGATTTCAGTTGAAAATTGTCTAAAGATTGATGTCAATGAAAAAAGACTGATGGTGATCATAACATCAATGGTTACAACTTACAAATATACATTTAAGCATAGATATACGTGTTAAAAACTAAACCAACTCACTTAGGTGAGTTGGCCACCTGTGTGCGCAAACGCTCAGGACCTACTGGGAAAACATCAATGGCGCAGGTTGGAATCTTAGTCTCAGACGGATTTCTTGCTTATTATCCAGTGGGTCTTGGGACATCATAGTCACCGGCATGATCCCCTTTGCTTATTCTCTCATCGTAGCTACAACCTCACTCCACGATCGCCCTAACGATGAGGGACTGCCAATGGCATCGTGGGAAGACACGGCCATGACGCCCTCACGACGTGTCGTTGGTAGCCCCCTTATAACCAAGAGATGAGACCAGGTTCAACAATAAGGGTATGTTTGGTAAACTAGTTGGAAGTTTGAGTTGTTAATTAAAAGCTGGAGTTTATATTTTGAGTTGGAAGCTGAAACTTTTATTTTTGTAAAAGTATTTGGCAAAATAACTGGAGCTAAAACTTAAAAACATAAAGTTACACCAACAAAATAGATAAAAACTTTTAAATGGTAGTTTTGTAATCTTATATATTATAAGCTCAAGCTACTTTTATAAGTTACTTAAATTAGCTCATCTTTTAAGAACTTTTTTTTATTAAAAAAAAATCTCTAAATAAATTGTTATCCAAAACAAAGATAGAAGCTTAATATTTTTTTAAAAATAAGCTCAAACCAAAATAAGCTACTATAAAATCTTTGTCCAAGAAAAAATACTCTGCAAACCAAATAGCCCTAAGTGGACTTTAAGTGAGAACGATGTTGATTTATAGAAAAGCAAATAAGCGGATTCCAAATGCAATGGTTGCAGCTTGCAAGTGTAAAATCTTTGCTTTTCAACAACAATAAAACTGGAATTGGTTACTAAAAACAAATGGTCAATCTAAGTAATTCTGTTGCTCTGAATGATCAATTGGGTGATATTAAGAAAATTGGTTAATATGATGGCAGGTGATTGGGTCAAGCCAGCTAACAGATCAAATCACCATGATAGGCGTTAAAAAGGGAAATGTTTGTCAGTGACCCAGGAACCAAGTACCGAATCATCCATTTTGTCAATTCTAAATCTTTTTCATACTCTTGACAAAAATGAAAGAAAAAAGAGGCGTGTTGAACAAATTTAACCCGAAGATCACACAAGCAGCTGCAATCCAACCAATTCACAAAACTACACACTGAATCCTCCTTTAAAAATCAAAGTATAGGATCCAGTTGAAAACCCCAAAATCCAAGTAGTAAGCACATGTACTCCTTTTAATGATGAAATTACATATTTGCTCCCGAAAAAACCCCCAAACTATGAAAATCCACACATAAAATGATGAAAGCTAATAGCAGTAGCACCATAAAGTTGTTGTTTATGTCAAATAAAACCAATTCAAGTAAGATCATCATCTTCCTCCTCCTTGGCCTTGAGCAGCAGCTTCACTCTTAACAGAAGGGTCGTCTTCCACTCATCCTATGTACCAAAATTTCCATAAGAACTATATTATAAATATTTTAATGTGAGAAACAACAGGATCGAGGAGGGAAAAAACTAGCTGGTCAAAACAGGTACAGTTTCAAGCCAGCCAGTTTTTAGCACAGGTGCCAGTTGGTTGATCACGCAAAAACATCTTTTATCCCCTTTAACTTTTTACAACGAAACGAATGTTATAACTATGACTACAAAAAACAATATTTTTACAATGATACTCTAAATCTTTCAATAAGAACAAACAATGTGAAATATATACATTAAAAATAGACTATGGGCAAACTCCTCAACCCGTTCAACCAGTTTATCCCATAAACAGATCGACCTCCCAGTAATAATATAAATGGGTCGTAACTACTACCTCTAATTCAGATAATCAAACGACAGTCTCCCAAACCAGTTCCCACTTAACACTAAATTAAAAATTCAAAAGCGACAACTCTAGAATAAACTAGCGAAGATAATGAATTACCAGCTTAGTCATGCTGTCGAATTCCTTGACAGCATCAGTAAACTTTACAACATCTTCCTCATCCAGTGCAGCAGCTAAATCCTATCATATCAATAAGGAAATAATCTTAGCATGCTACTTTCACGTTTGTCCTATTCAAACAGAGTTGCTTGCAAGTTGCAACTTTATTGCATTTAAACAAATAACATTAAACGCTTGTCATAACGTACAGCCAGTAATTTGTATTCACGAGTTCCTGAAAATGTTGGATCCAATTCCTGCAAAAGCAAATGACATCTTTCACTAGGTATACACAACCTTAAAGGAAAATTGTTAAGGAGAGCGGAGATCCAATACTTTACCTGATAATGCTCCAAAGCATTTGTGATAGCAACAACATCGCCTTTACAGAGTTGGCAAATGCCAGCATTAAGTAGATGCCCTCTAACTCCATATTTTAGCAAGTTACTGTTGAGAGATTGCCGTGCTATCTCTTCATAAATCTCTATAGCTTTCGGATACCTGAACGCATATCTTAGCAACTTATAAAGTGGACATAAAACCCCATCAAGCTTGAAGTAAACGAAATACATTGAGGTGGCAGTTTTGATCCATTTACTTATGAATGGGCCAATTTGGGTTGAGTTTTATCTCCAACGGATAAGGAAACAGGTCAAACAGTTTTTTTTTTTCAACGGCATCATTTTTACTAATAAACTAGTGAGATGCTAGATATACAAGGTCAAACAGGTTAAATATCACCCTTGGTTTGTTCACATATTTAAGCCAACCCCACCCGGTCTGTTTTGACCCAAAAAACAATGGCCGTGTTTCAACTTGAACCCGATTTGACCCATCAGCCAGCCTGCCTGACCCCCATCTTGCCTACCCAACTAGTATCTACATTGAGGAAGCAGACTTACTGTTCCAGCTGAGCTGAAAACTGTGCAATTTTCTGCTTGCATTGATTTGCAGAAGTTGTTACTTCTTCACCTTGAAAAAGATCAGCTGCTTTATCGTAGTAAGAGATGGCTTGCTCCAAGTTCTGCTCCTGTTCATATAACTCAGCAATTTCCTGCACATAGATATTTAATGTTAAATATACAGCCAAGTAAATCATATTGTTCTTATAAAAAAATCAAAATTCACATAACTGCTGTACCTTGCAGTATCTTGCAGACATGCTGAGCCTCCCAATTTCCATGAACAAATTCAATGCTTGCTCTAGGCAAGCTATGCACTCTGCATACATCAACCAATACCAAGAAAAAAGTTTTTGGGCTTAGAGGTAAATAATGAATAATCTTTTGACATTTACGTGACACCATCTATATATATATATGGGGGAAGTAAATATAAGGTTGTCCCACATCTAAGCTTAGATGTGGAACCCCCCACATTCTAATTTTTTAATCATATAAAAACAAAAAATAGGTACCCAGTTATTTATTATGCAAATATATTAAAAATTAGAATGTGAAGGGTTCCACATCTAAGCTTAGATGTGGAACAACCTTATATTCACTTTTCCCTATATATATATATATATATTACGTGACAGCATTAATGATACTTATATAAGTTATAATATAAGTGAACTTTCGTAATTCTTTTTTTCCCTGTTCCACCTAATGAAATGTCAAAATTATCAACTCAGCCTTTAGGGGAAAGCTGCAGTAATAGCAGTTGACTTTCACTTCATTTCTAATTTGGTCACTGGAGTTTACTCGTTCGACCATCCAACTCTCATATATCGTTACCAAAATCATTAAACTTCTATATATGTCATAAGCTTTTGGTTGAAACTATGAAAAATAATCAACATGCAAAAGTAAAATGGCCTTCATAGAAACTGTTAAAATCTAGTAACCACTTCAGACATGAACCCTATTTGATTTTTTTGGGTAAAAGGGATTCACCCTGGTTAGCTTAACCCTATTTGATTTTAAACCTCAGTAATAAGAGCTGAAATTCTCATACATTACCTGCCTCCCTCAATTATGTGAAATATGCAAGAATGGGGAAATGAATCTAAAACAAGCTAACCCTTGGTGTTTGTTTTCTTGTATGCATGACCCGCATCAGCATAGGCATTAGCAGCTTCATGTTTGCTATCGCTTCCCTAGAACATTAAATTCACATTTAACAAAGACTGGAAACAGGACAGGTGGGAAAACAAACAATGCAGGAGAAACATCAAACACTTGCCTTCAAATGACACTGAGCCAACTTGACATACACAGCTCCAGCTTGGTCCCCTGAAAAATTATGTGTCACATTAACAGAAATAAGAGACAATATTCAAGCATTCATTGTTTTGCCCCAGAACCAATTTTTCCAGTTTCTGTTCTTGGTGGCCTGTTTTTCAAGATAACAATCCTAAAAATATATGAAAAATCTATGCTTTGCCATATAATATAGATCAAAATTATGTGAGTAGATTAAAATATTACAATGATACAAATTTCCTGATCAATTCTTAGTCAAAACACAAACCTAGAATATGTCAATAGTTATTCAATCTAAGGTCCTAAAAAATAAAAATAAAAGAATCTAACCAGGGTAATCCCTATTACCCAAAAAGGTCCTAAAACAAAGTGAACTCTGGAGCGAGAAACAGAACCACAGAAGTATTCTAAAACAATCACATACCAAATGGGAGAACACAACCCAAAAGACTAGTCTGATGGGTGAGGGAGCCCATTTGGTATATAAACCCCACATTGGTTTCCCATACAACCGATGTGGGACAAGTCCCATACCTTGCAATGGTTTCGATCCGTAACAATCAACCTATAGATCATAATTAATCTTTAATCCTGTCAAAATTTTTGCAAGGATTACTAATTAATGAACTATATATTCGGTGTTTTGTAAATTATCAGACACCAGTACGTCTACTTGCATTTAGCTAAGCATATTGTTTCTCGATCACAATTATCTTATTTTCATTTTTTACAGATCAGATTTTCATATGATGGAAATCAGACAATAAATTAAACTGAAATGACTATTAGGTGTTTGTTCATAAAAACTCCCATGAGTTTTCTGACTAGCTGGTTCTATTATATCTCAGAATGCCTTAACCTTTTCTAGTTTAACCTGATATTCCTTCATCGATTTTCTTTAGTGGAGGATTTCTTTCTCACCATTGGCTGCTTGTGTAGATTATATTATGGGGTTTTCCCGTTTTATGTATACCTTCCAATCTTTTCAAATTCTTTTTCTGATATATATGTTTTATCAGATGGTGAATTGGTTGCATATATTCGAGGACTTGTTCCAAGTGTTTGAGTTACTTTATATTCATGTTTGTTTTCCTTTCTGGAAAGTAAATATTCCTACACGAAAGCAGCTTTTGACCATAAGTAACAACAACGGTACCCAATCCCGTTATGAGCAGGGCGAGGGAAGGGGATGTAGAAAGTATTGTCCCTACCCGAGTGTAGAGAGACTGTGTCCAACGTCTAGATGGACCTCTGGCCAGGGCGTGTGGAAGTAAATTGGGTGGGGGTGTGTGTGTGTGTGGCCGTGTGGGGGTACGGATTGCATGTGTGTGCGCGTGTGCGTGTGAATATGTAACAATAAAGCATATGTCAAAAAGGAAAAGCATATAAACATCGAAGCACAAGCCTGCATGCATACAAACATATATAAGCACGTAATCATTTAAGCTTATGCAAGTCTATGTGCCGGGCTGCTATAATACCTTTGCTAAATGCATATTAGTATATCTAAACCTAGAAAGAAAAGCAAGTATCTACCCATGGGATCGTAAGTCTCTTGGGCGACCTACATGAAACTACCCTGCAAAAGGATCTCCCGTCTTATTCGTCTACCCTATTGGTATATCTATACCTACAAGATACTATCATTACCGTCTGGACAATTAGACATCCAACCCGTGATAGCTACGCAAGTGATGACGAACGAATGGAGCAAATACAGTGAGATATTCTTTCTAATCTCTTGTAGTTAGGCAAGTGGAGGAAGTGATCTTCCAAATACTCACTGGCGAGAACAATCTATGATGCGTCTTTGTGTCGGGAACTTATACTTCATTCATAAAGGCCTCCATATATCTTTTTTAACAGCAATCGGGAAGTAGAGGTAATCAGTGGCGGTATTAAAGGGTGGGCAAGGGGGCCAATGCCCACCCTCGAAATTTAAATTTTACTATGTATTTTTAAATTTTTTATGGATTTTTTAGATTTTTTTATGGGTTTTAAAAATTTTGCTCCCTCTTAGATTTTTTTCCATGGATTTTTTAATTTTGCCCCTTTTGAATTATTTTTTTCTGGTACCGTCCCTAGAGGTAATTAAGTATCTACCCATCCTAGACTACCTATGGGATCTACCCCGTAAAAGGAAATTAATGTTGATAATAAGCTATTGATTTCTTTGACATGTCTAGATTTGAAACTTAGAGAATATGGGCCTGGGCCATATAGTCTGGACTAGATTTTATTTCATGTTCACTTGCTTCCTTGAAAAAAGTCTATTATAAAGTGCTAAAGTAAAGGTGGCAAATCCGACCAATATACCTGGTCGATTTGAGTTGTGTTTTTCTTATCTTAAATAAAGAATCATGGGTTGATGAAAAATTGTGAGAAGTCTACTTGATGTGGGCATGTTGCAAATAATAATCTTATATAAAAACAACATTAATTTGAAACGACTGACAAAAAGGTATACGTGGATGAATGCTACAACCTGACAAGACCCGACCCATTTGTTTATACACATTACTCGATTGGTCAAACTTATCATCTCTAGTTAAAAATCATGTGGTCATCCATTACTAATCCCATTGAGGTGTTGACAGGCAATGTAAGAATGCATAGACCGAATTTATAATTATGGCGTTATGGCTAGATTACTAAATGTGTTGACAGGTTGTGGAGTAAGAGTGTGTATTACATAGGAAAAAATAGCTTCTCATGTAACAGAGTTTATTAGACATGGGAGTTTAAGAGGGCGTTTAGTTGAGCAAAACACCTCTTGATTTCTTTCTTTTTTTCCCTCCAAAAAAACATGGAAAACAAAAAACGCGATCAAATCATAGTTTTCCAAATAAAATTTTCAAGAAAATAGAAAACATTGTTTTTCACTTTTCAATGGGAAATTTAAAACACACTTTTTTAGTGCTTTCCACTTTTCATTTTTCATTTTTTAAATTTTGGAAACCTCAAATTAACCTCCCCCTACCCCCCTCCAACAAGTAGATTAGAACATGTTTTTTAATATGGAAAATGAAAATACCATTTTCTAGTTTTGAATGCGTTTTCAAAATTTTTATTTGTTTTCTAGAGATGGAAAACTCCTTCCATTTTATAGAAAATTAAAAATAGAAAACTATAAAACATTTACCACAACTAAATGAGCGCCCTAAATGTCCTAAAATCTTTATCCAAATGGTAAAATCTGATTCATATTAATTGTTGGAAGTTAGCTTTTTGATACGTAAACAAAAGGAGCGCATCTTTAGAACTTTGAATATATATGATGCTACAATCCACTGATCCAGATCAATCAGGTTCGATTGAAAATGGTTGTATTTTTCTCACATTCTCGTTCCAGATAGAGTTATGTCAGTCACAGTACAGTGCTTAACACTAAACGAGTAAACGATAATGACACAATTCTGCATGTATATTTAGTCTTATGTTGTTTCAGTTTTGTTACATAGTTCCAAGGTATTATATATACTTTCGGTCATTACTCATTTCTTTATGTTTTATAAGCTTTTTGGATTTATTATGTATATGATAATATGATAGTTTCAAGAGCACACTACAAGTTGGTAGTTTGTTGCACAAATTACACCGTTAATGTATGTCATCCTCTTTAACATTCTAGGGGGTAAACGAGTTGAGCCGACGGGCGAGCTGAGCCGAGTAGCAGGAATTTTGGGTTTGGCTCATTTATCAATTACTTAGCTCCAACTCAATTTCAAATTTGTCTTCGAGCTTGAATATTTCATATCATTCGAGCTTATACTCGTTATATTTTTTATTTTTTTCCAAATAACTATATTTCAAACTCTAGTTACTCCTATATAAGCTCAAACATTATAAATTCGTTTGATAACTTAAACTCGAGCTCGAATAATTAATCAATCCTGTTGGGCTCGTTTGACTCTACCCCACTCGATCGGAAATAACTAAACACTCTTTCAGCCGAACCAATCCGAATATTAATTTTTTTAAGCTTGACTCATGAAACTAATCGAGTAGTATTTTGTGTTCGAACTCGACTCGAGTTTTAAAACTACTATGCTTTCCCCCGTTAAAAAAAAATTAAAATACTATGCTCGAATTCTCGAACTCAAATAGCTTGATAAAAGCTCAACTTGTCTCCACTCCTATTAATCCAATTGTCTTCCTATTTCATATCGGTTACAAGCTTGTCATTTCATGCTACCTCTAAAGGAAAGCAGTTCGCCCGTTTATCTTGTGTAACCTCTACGTGTATGTGTGTTAGATTAGATATTTTTGATATACAAATCAAGAATACGGTAACTTGGTAAATGGTAATCAATCCTGTTAAGTTAAAAATGGTGGTAAAAGTTACTTGGCTAGAATAGAAAGGTTTTATTTTATCCAACACATTAGAGTGCTGTGGAAGTCCTGCTGAAACACAGATCGTAATCCTAAATGGCTATAAATATGCGTAATGATGAAATTGTAATTTATTTGAAAGCCTATTTATATAGACTATTAAGCATTTTAAACATCGAGCGTTTGTAGTCCAACGGTTAGGATAATTGCCTTCCAAGCAATAGACCCGGGTTCGACTCCCGGCAAACGCATTTATTCGTTTTTTGTTTTCTTAATTTCTGTAAGCATATGTATCGTTTTTTTTTTTCTTTTTCTTTTTTTTTTAAAAACTTGACATGTGATAACATCTTATACAGAATAATACCCATAGGATATTAGGATATACTAATCCATGAATAAAGTTACTTGCTTATTCCTTTAGCTTATACTTCCGTTCAATAATTGTTCATTAGTTGATTGGACATAAATTTTATATACTTCGCATTCGCTTAAGCAGTTAAGCCTATGCTTTCGTTGATCAATAATTGTTCAGTAGTTGCTTGGACTAAATTGTTCTGTTGTCTATACTTCTTTAGTTGAATAAATAATCAGTGCATGATTACATCTAGGTAACATGATGAAGAGAAAAAAAAAACTAAATTGAAGAACTAGACATTTATAGTTGATTTATTTAAATTAGATTTATTATGTTGAGATATATACTTGGTGTCGATCAATTTCTTTTTATATGTTGTTGATTAGCAATTTAGCATGTCTGTTTCTTTGTCGTTTATACACGAAAGCTGAAATGAATGGTAGGACATAATGGGACGACTAAGAAAGCACAATGATAATAATGTATCTGTCGATAATGTGATTGAATTAAAGGTAACTAGGAATAGGTAATGATAGTCCATTTTATTGATTTACGGTCTACAAATGAAGACATCTAATGAATGGTTCACCGCCGATTACGAGGTTGTGTGCTTGTGAAACATAAGCAATCAACTTTTATCTTTGAAAACGATCACAACCTTTTTTTTTTTATAATGGAAACCACTTTGCAACGTGTGTGAACGGATGCTCCGTCAGTGGCGAAAGATTCATAGGGCAGACAGTGGTTCTGGTCCATCTAGAATTTTAAGTTGTAATTAGCAATTATTTAATACTAGCTTAAGCACCCAGGTAATACCGGGGTGGTATCAAGATAATTTATTATACTTATAGCAATTATGATGTAAATATTAAATGTGAAAACTTGACAACAAAGCTCACTGCTTAATACGCAGACATTTATAATAGCATACCAT
>JAOXNX010000032.1:13141209-13154524 GCA_028566075.1 Solidago caesia
TTCTACTAATTTGACACATATTAATAAGTCACTTACTTATTACCACTTAATAACCACATAACACATAATCACAAATTTCACATAATATTTACACATTAAATAAACTACTAACGGAAGACACACATTTGACTAACAGTCAACTAACGACAAGGAAATAAAGAAATCGGGATGTTACACATAAGGAATTAATATTTATAGCAAGTTACATGCGTATAACGACAATGACGATACGGTACACGTGTAATACGCAGGTAAATAACTTATAAGTTATTTGTAATATATCATTACAGATTCATAACCTTTGGAAAAATAGCAACAGGCCTCAATGTTTAAAATCAAATGACTAACTTATTATTTGACATGGTTGACATTGTAATGTAAAAACCCCGATCAATGTGGACAACTCTTGATGAGCTTAACCAGATTTTTGCACTTGAATTTATATCAACATCTATATTATAATCTATATTATTATATAAAGCAAACACCCCCCCCCCCCCCTCTTTTTTTCCTCAAATGATGATTCAATCTACCTATTTTATCCCTCATCTTTATTCACTAATTTAAACATCTCTACTTGATATACCTATAATACACTTAATCAAATTAATTTACAACATCTACACTTTAACTCTTAAAATAACTACACTACCCTTTTTACATCAATAATCTTTACATTAATAACCTACACTACTCGCCTCCGCCGCCACCACCACCACCACCACCACCAGTTAGCATCACCACCACCACCACCAGTCGGCATCACCACCACACCACACCACCGCTGCCATAATCGCCCCCGCATCGCGCGGGCATTCATCTATATATAACCATTCATCTCAATTTCTACAACTGTTTTTACTCTATATATTTTACGAGGAATCAATATTAAATAAGATATAAACGTGCAACGCACGGGGTCTAACCTAGTATCTATATATAATATTAAAGAATGGAAGCCAAAATAAATTCAAAATACTCAAGTTTTTTTATGCTGCCCCAAACAAAAAATAGTGACCCAACTACAAAAAAAAGTAGTCAGCCCAATAAAAGGTTGTTGTATACGTTTGACCGAGAAAAAAAAATTGAGGGATTAGGGATTCGAATCCCTGACCTTTCAATTAAAGGACAAGCCATATGCACTCCAACTAAGAACTAATTCAATTAATTTTTGGCACATTATATATATATCAATGCTTAAATGGTTGTATATTATTCTTTGAAAATTGTATTCTACTCTTTACGTCTAATTCTATTAATCTCATTCTCTTAAATTCTCTTAAAGAGGAGATCTTTCGCCTGTGTCATATAAGCTTATTTGTCAACAAGAGGCTTTGTCCACATTGGAAAATGACGTCATATGATGATGAAAATGGTGTGTTTCTTTAGGTGTTTATACTATGTGTTTAATAGATAAAATAGATAAAAATAAAAATGTGTACATATACGTATACTAGCTTTAGGACCCGTGTGAAACACGGATCGTCGATATGTCATTTATACAGATTAGTCGTATCAAAAAACATGTAGAAGGGTTTTGTGAAAAATCATTTGTTTTAAGGTTGATTGTATTGAATGATTGCTTAGAAATTATAAAACTTTTTTCGTGATACAAAAATTACTTACGTATCAATCAATTAGGATACACAAAAAATCATTCACAAAAAAAAATAAGTAAATGGGAGAAGAGTAGAATACCAATTAATCTTTATCAATTTATGAGAATCTATACCTCAAAAAATAGTAAAGTATTTTGGACATTAGATTATCGATGAAAATAAGTCTTATTAATTGATAATTTAATATAATAAATCGTTAAAGAAATTACTTTTGGCAAATGTTAATTTACACTTTAAGCATTATTAAATGATAAAACACCATAAGCAATATATTAGCTTGAAGTGGTTTGTGATACGAAAAGTAATAGCAATCGATTGTCGTAGATAGAATTACTTTATTTACAATAAGTCTTATTAAATGAATCAATATAATCAATCGTTAAATAAACAACTTATATTATGTGAAGTTATAAATTTTTCCAAATTGTATAAAAATATTTTAAAGAGATAATATCGGTAAACATAACTATTTATACACAATATATATTAAACAGATAATATCCGTAAACATAACTATTTATACACAATCAATAACTACGTATAAAATTAAATTAAAGTACATATTCGGAAACGTTCCTGATTTCATGTAAGTACGTAACTGAAAGAATAAGAACAAATATTGTAATTTAAGTGGTTTGTGATAGAAAAACCGATTTTCATATCAATCTATTGTCATACATACAATCACTACAATCACTCTAAATAGGTTGCTACAAAATACCCACCATGAGGAAAGGCTGGTCAAGTTTATTAAAAATGTTTAGAATAATATTGTCATTTGTGAGTTGTCAAGCCTAGGACAATCATTCACTCGACAAACAAAGATACATCACACATAACCAAAATCTTGGAGGTACATGAAAAAAAAAATCAAAATAACCACCCATGACCATCATTCATAAGGTAAAAAAATGAGAGTCATTAAAGCTATAGGACACTTCACAATTCTTGTGAAGTTCAACTCAACAACCTGTAACTACAGCCTCACCAACATACAAACCTAAATAGAATCTCAAAAGGAAACCCAAAAAACCGCCAAAAAAAAACCCTAAGCAACATGCATAACAACATCAAAAACAGAACGGGAAAAAAAAAAGAGAAGTAAAATGTATAGCCATGAATCATGGTTTACTACAAACCAATTGGTTTTTCATTAAAAAAACTCGGTTAGAAATTTCTTTTGAAGGAATTCGTCCCTGCAACCCATTACCGATTAGTTCTCTACAAAAACAATGCATAATAAATAAGGCGGGAGAGAGTTACGGTCTTATTAGTTGCAAATTCATGATTAAAGGAGATTGATCTTACAATGTTGTGAGATTGATCTTAAGTTACTGCCATGTACAAAAGAAAGTGTGAATTAGAAGTTGCAAAGTCCGGGCAAAAGGTAACCCCTCAATTACAAATCAAAGTTATTCTGAGTATTCTATCAGATTTTTGAGATCAAATGTAGTATTCTTCAACTTCAAATATAATAATATATTACGGGTCTGTTAAATTTTCAAGAACTTCCATTATAGAATTTTTTCTCTATATATTTGACCACAAAGCCCAAAATAAAATTAGTTTTGAATCTTAGTAAATTGGATCTCAAAGGTCAAAGCGGTCGTTGGTTTGTAACAGATACGAACCAGGTAAGAGTGCAACAGCTTACAAATCGTCTCTAGAACTATGAGATAAAATATAGCATTTTAATCAGATATTTAGAAAGATCTAAAAAGAATATGAGATAAAAACAACTGCTTTTTAATATACTAAATGGAACTATACTTTCAACAGCTTTTTTCCAATATGAAAACTAAATGTCGATTTGTATAGAACAATGAGAATTCCAACCACGTACACTAATCAGAATAGAGATTGCAGTTTTGGCACATTACTTATGAATGGACCCGCTCGGGTTATATTTTATCTCTAACACTGAAGTGCATGATATCTTAAAAGAAAAATAACGGGTCCAACGATAATTAACATCTCCAAATCATTATTGTTGTAATCTAAGTTGTTAAAATGTCAAATGATTCGGACTGTCCACATGTTTCATGCCAACCCAAGTACTCAACACACATGTACCAAAACTTACATGCTTTGACCCATTAACCGATCTACCCATTTTCTCACCCTTAACTTTTACCAGATTCTTTTTACAGTTGCATAGTGCATGAAGTAAAAGTGTAAAAGAAATGGTAAAAGCTAACCTTTACAAATGAGCTTTTCAGTTCAGATGGTTGTTTTACGTGTGGTTGTTTAGATATTTGCTCTATATAACTGGAACTCTTGGAACCGGCAGAGGCCTTAGGTGTGTTTGCATAAGCATCGGCTATCATAGCATCCTGATCAGAAGCATTAGTGGGCCCGTTCTCTTTTGCAGCAGCTTAACATAAACTGTCATTGTATCTCCATCTGCTATAGATTTTGCATCTGCCTATGTTTAAAAAAGTAGAATATAACTCACATTTTGGAAAAAAGTATATGCGAACAAAAATATTGAGAACTTAACTTAAAGTTGTACATATCCTACCTGGAAGTGTGTTTAATTCATATTTAAGTCCATTGGGAACTGGTGGAGCTTGCCTGGTAGTGACAACTCCAACCGTTGATTGAGATAGAGCTAGATCGTAAAATGACAGCAAACCCTTAAAATAATTAATCAAAAATTACACAATTTAGAGTTCTTGTTGCATGCTTTTATGCATTCATACTGTATAGTATCCATAGGTGGAAAATGGGATTAGATAGTGGAATTTTAGGAGGGTCAAAATGGTTTGGTTTGATTGGGGTCAGGTTAACCTTAGCATTCCTTTCAGTTTAATATAAAAGTTAATATACTCTCCAAATCCATGGTTGGTAAGCTACACTTCTTTCTACAAACCTTGCCCACAGATCCAACCTATTATTATCATGCAACAGATATGAATCTACATAAGGTCACCCACAAACAACACTGCCTGCCCCATGTGATTTCACTAAAAATAATAATAAGATTTCACCTATTTCAAGGGGACGACCATCCTACAAAGATCCTAAATTTTCACTTTTATTAAACAATGAACCTTAAAAAGTACACAAAATATATGAATACTTGATAAAAATATACAAAGCAGCAAGTAAAGTGATGCTAACACAGTCACACTCGCTGAGTAGTATTTGAATGCAATGGTCAAATTTAATTATCAAATTCGTAAGGGCAAAAAAGGGGGATATCTAAGCAGATTTGTTCTTGCTTACCGGAAGAGACATTGCACAACCCTTTAGAATCCCTTTGCAAGGCATGATGCACACGTCTTCAAATAAGATGGAATCAAGCATCGTTCTTCTATTCCTTCAAACCATTTCAAAATAAGATACACGGGTTAGGGAAATTATACTTGTAGAAACCTCGTCTCAAAATAGGTGGTCAGTTCAAGCTTCCATTCATGTTAAATTCTTTCTATCAATGGAAAACATGTTAAATTCTTTTTATCAACTTTCAACATATGGAAAAGTAACGCTTAGATGGTTGCTGATACATATATGGTATTAATCCGACTTTACCAAAAATGCAGACTTTGCCAAGGAAGCATCCCTTCAGAACCAAAGTAAAATGGGTTTGCTATCAAAAGATCAACCTGTACATTAAACAGAATGTCAATATGTGCGACGCACCTGAATATGAACTCTAATTGTGGCAGAACCGCCAACTAAACTACCTGTCTACCTGATAGATGTTATTTGAAGTAAAGACCGAGCATAATATTAAGTGTAACTAATGATGAGCATCATAAGTTAATAAGTAGGTGCAGTAACCTTCTTTTGTCGAGTACGATCCAAGTTTAGTTGTTTCCTTGTGTTTAACATGTGGCCTCGTCTTTAGGCACGAACCCAAATTGGTTGCTTTAATGGAATCCCAGTAGAAAAAGACGATGTAGCAAATGCAAATAGTTGTGATAGATAAAAACCGTATTGGTAGCCAAGTAATTCAAAAGTATGCATCATTCTAAGCACAAAATTAAGATCTTCAGGTAGCTAATCATGCATAAAAACACATTTAAAATGTGTTTTCTTCCTAAAAATTGGTAATTGTAAATTAAACTTAACCGGAATAGAAAAGCATATGAACAACTGATGATACTCATAATCTTGAATGTTCCCAAGTTGCAAAAGGCCATGACCAGCTTGAATTACAGCTACAGTCGAGTAGAATGAAATTCTTTAAAGCCCAAATCAAAAGAGTATACTCAAATAATAAAAAAGAAAGTAACTTAAACAAATTGGACATGTTACCTAATCTGCACATTTGTCTACCTCCGACATTGGTTTACCTGACTCCAAGCCTATGTACTCGCGCATTATCCACCGGATCATACTCTGAAGAAGTGTCCCCAACAAAAGAGACACCACTGCAACTCGTCCAATGACTATATCTCGTGAACTACCTGTAAATGTATACATCAATGGAGGTACAAAACTCGAGTCTACAAATATATATATATATATATATATATATCCACCGACTTAAGCTAAACAAATATGTATATGTAAATTAAACAACGCTTTTTACACAATATATTTAAAAAAAGGAAAAAAGATGCAAACCTTATCAATTAAGATCAAAGAAATTGGTGGTTATCTATGTAAGAAGAAGAAAGAAAGAAATTAAACAAAATTAGGAGGTAATTACCTTGAAGTTTGATTAGTAGATCTTCTGTCATGAGAGGATGGTACAATTTGAATCTTTGATATTGTGAGGAACTTGTGTGGTACCAAAAAATGGAATGGAAAGTGTGTGGGCGAGACCAGAGATTTCTGAATAATTCCTAGCTTTATGAAATTGTATGAGATGCAATAAGATTTGTAAAGATGACAATGTATGTACCTTATGCATTAGTTGTTGTAAAAACCAAGTTGGTTTTTAGTATATAGATAATTTTCTTGGATTTGTTAACATTTCAATATAGATGTCTTCTTCCGGTCCAACTGTCCAAGCACCTGTCCTGAAATACATAGTTGGGCCGTGTTGGGCTTTTTATGTATGAATACCATCTGAAATAATATAACGGGCCGGCTGAAGTATTAGATTAATCAGATTTAGATATAGTAAGACAGAAGCACTAACCTCCTTTCCGGTTTCATTTGTTCTCCACAATTAACTTCTGGAGGTAAAAATTTACTTGTGTTTGTATGTGATTTTCTTTCTCTTGTAGTCTCTCCAAATTAAAATCATATATTTTGTGTTTACGTGGTCAATGTTTTTAACCCGGACTGGCTATGGAACTAGCCAAACACCGGTTTACTGACTCAATCGGCTGCTGAACAAACAAACAAGTGATATAATGGTTCATATTGAAGTACATATATTAACTTTAATTATTATGTACAAATGTACATAATAATTATGTACAAAAAAAAAAAAAAAAAAAATTATGTACAAATGTACGTAGGATAAATGTTCATTTCCGTTGTTTACATATATTATTATGTGTATCAGTACAACATAATGATAATATAATAATAAATACTAATAATAGAAGATCATCATGACTATATATTTTTTTAATTATAACTAGTGTTATACCCGGCCATTGGCCGAGAATAACAATGGGTATGTTAATATGTTGATATTTCGTAAACCACTCGACTTAAACGTAATATCAATGCATATACTAGTTAGTATCCCCATTGATTAAATACTTGTATCCTTGTATTATAACTTTACTTTTTGTATAATTTTTTTAAAACATCTATTTAATTTTATATATATATATAGTCAAGTCATATTGTAGTCTTGAAATCAATAACTAAATCCTAAAACTTAAACCCTAAATCCTAAACGATTTCTAAACGATATAAGGAGTTTAATCTATAAAAAAAATACAAACTAATTATTTACTTTTAAAAAATAATAGAAATTATAAGAAACCTTAAACAGAAATTTTAATTATAACATAGATTTATTAAATACTTTTCATTTTGAATATTTTACACTCTCTTATATATAATCAAACAAAATAACAATAAAAGAGTAAAAGTTATACACTTATACTATACCCTTGTTTGTTAAAATAGTCCAAATAAACTCTCTTATATATAATCAAACAAAATAACAATAAAAGAGTAAAAGTTATACATTTATATTATACTCTTGTTTGTTAAAATAGTCCAAATAAATATAAGCCCATGAAAAAAACAAACTATACCTTTGTTTGTAAAAATAGTCCAAATAAATATAAGCCATGAAAAAAAAACAAAAGTAAAAGGTAGGGGGCATGGGTAGAACCCTTGACCTCTTGTAAGATAGGCATAGATAACAACCACTCCAGCCATTATCATATTTGATCAATACTTGCTATTTTTTCTATATATGTCAAAAGTCAAGAAGGACCAATAAACAATTCATACGTTTATGATTACTGTTCACACGAATTTAATTTAAATAGGTTATAAAATTCAAAAGTATGCATTTTCTGATGGATTATACGAATATCATACCGCTATGGATTATATAAAACCCATAGTCCATGCAATCTGTGAAAGTATTTATTCGATTGTTTTTTTATGTACAGTTTTTTATTCGATTGTTAGTCTTTGGGAGACATGCCTAATAAATACCCTTGTCACCTCACAACTCAAAGATGACAAAAAGTCATGGTATAAATACAACTTACATTGAACATAGCTATAGATGCTATACATATGTATATAACACAAAAAGGTGTTTGTCGTATGTGGCTAGACAGTGGAGGTGGTAGACATAACATAACCCGATGCCCATGCCCCTCCCAACCATTCCTGCCCACTGCCCCCGTGCCCCCTCCATATGTTCATTTTTTGTATTTTACTTATTTTAAGAGGGAAGGGAGTCGACGCGGGGAAGGAGTTGGGGCCGCGCAGGGTAGGCGGGGAACACAGGCGTCGGCGTGGGGGGTTCAAAATCGGGGAGGATAATTTGGGGTGAGACACCTCGTGGGAAGAAGAGGGGGTAGGTAGCTTTTTTGACTAAAAGTAAATGGGGTCCGAATTTTGATGCCTTTGAACGGTCAAATGCCTTTGAACTAAAAGTAATGTATTAAAAATAAATTGAAAAAAAAAAAGATGATGTGGAAATTGGGGAAGTTTGTACACCAATGCCACCATTTTGGGGAGATTTGGGGAAGGATTAGGGTGAAATGAGATGAAGGATTTTTATTGAAAAATGGTGAGGCGACAATTTGGGGAAGTTTGGGGAAGGGGTGACCACTCCCTCCCCCCTAAGGTTCTTACACGTAATTTGAAAAGTGTGTATCTATTTTTTATTTTATTTTTTTCCTCTTAAATTCATCTCTTACTATACAATATACAGGTATACATTATGCATAATTTATTATATACATTGAATAATGTATTTGAGGGGGAAAAATGAAAATAAGAGTCCCTTTTAAAAATCCATCCAATAAATTGGCTTACCCATCAACCTAACACAACGAACTTGTGTTTAAAACGAGTCCTCCTATTGTTACCCTTTTGAATCTAAAGATACCCCTCAAAAGAGGCCCCTTTGCTTAAAAAAGTTGTTTTTTTGTTTTTGTTACATCGTTCATTTATTTTGAAATTTATTAGTATTTTAATATATAAATCAATTATTTGAAATTTATATTTTAAGCTTTTAGCTTTATAACTTATTATATATAAACTTTTAGAAAATTTAAAATATATATATATTTTAAATTTTTGAATACTTTATGTATAATAAGTTATAAAGTTAAAATGTAAATTTTCAATAATTAATTAATATATTAAAATATTAATAAATCTTAAAAAGAGTGAATGATGTGACAAGGGCAAAAGGGCGACTTAAATTTTTAAGCAAAAGGGTCGACCAAGCCGCCATTTTGGGTCTATATTAAATTACTACTCCATCTGTCCCATTATATGTGTCATGTTTTGACTTTTCGAAGTCTATCTTTTTAAACTTTGACATTAAATATTTTCATTAATGTTATATAGTATTTGATGTACATTATACCAATAAAAACACATTTAAAATTCAATCCATTCATATAATTTTCGTCAAATATTATATTACATAAACAAAAATATTTAAGGTCAAAGTTTAAAAAGATAGACTTTAAAAAGATAGACTTTAAAAAGTCAAAATAAGACACATATGGGACAGAGGGAGTAATAAATTTCAAAAGGTGTGAATGATGTGTTAAAGGCAAAAGGGATGATTTACTCGTCCTTTTGAATTTAGTGTATTTAGAAACATTCTATGGTGACAATAGGAGGACCCGAAGCAATTTTTTATAAAAAAAATGTTTTAAGAGTATTAGTTATAGTAAGTGTGAATCATCACGACACATGACACCACAATTTGCATCTTACGGACTTCTCAAACAAATCCTATGTGCGTGTAAAAGAGAAAAGGAAGCCAAAATGTGTCACTTTTTTTCTTATAGTTGAACGATGTTGGAACGAAAGAGAACGTTCGAACAAGTCGATACCAAGCAACGTCACCGAAACCAAAACACCCCTACCCCACACCATTTGCTCTAGTGATCACCCCTTTGTCAAGTAAGCATACATAATGCTACATATGCTCCAAATAATGATACAAATTTACGATATTGAATGTATGAGACAGTTAAATGATAACAAAATGATATTCTCATATTCGTTTACTGATTTAGTTAATACAAACCTAATAATACATTGATACATATACCCTCATAGTCTTTTTCTTTACCCAGTCAATTAATTTGTTACTGACCCTATTGTAATAGTAAAAGAGTAGCACCATATGTTCACAATGTATAGAGAGTAATCTTAGAGGAAAAAAAAAATCAAGTCAAGATCAAATCAAAAATTGAAATTCAAAATTAGTTGTTAGCGATCGAGTACCCACAGTGATATCCAAGCGGACAGTATACAAACCTCGATTCACGTTCTCTCGTTACCACCCCAAGGGATATCCTTGGAGATACCACTTTGAAGGGGAAACCATTTGAAGATAAAATTTTCAGTTTATATTTATTAAATATGTTGGCTTTTTAATAAATAATAATTAACTAAAAGTTTATTTTAATTAATTTTATCTGATTTGCAAAGATATATTCCATAAAAGTAAAATAAATATTTAAGTTTCAATATTTAAATTAAAAATTTCGATGTTATATTATTAAAACGTCTAATATCTTTATTAGAAGTCTCATGTTCAAATGCTATGTACATATTTTGGTGGTAATGAAGAAAATATTTAGATGCAATTACAAAAATATCTAGGTAAGATCACTTAGGACCCGTTTGGTTCGCAGAATTCAATGGAATTCGATGGAGTTGGAATCTGAATTCCATTCTATGACTTGTTTGGTTCGCAGATAAAAGGAATTGGATTCCTTCAAACTCCATCATATGAAGGAATTCAAGATTCCTTGGCAAATTGCATGAAAAGTTTTGAATTCCAATGGAATTCAAAATTTATTAAAACAACTCTTCTATAATTATTGTTAATGATTATTATTTGGCAATAAATTATAATTTTATAAAGTTTATTACTAGTTTATAAAAGTTCATTATTTTTTTATAAAAAATTTTATTTAATAAAAATGTTATTTATTTTATTAAAAAGTTATTAAAAAATATATTTTGTTTATAAATTTTTTTATTAATTTTTTAAAAAATTTATTATTTTATAAAAACTAAATATATTTTATATAGTTTATTATTATTTTTTTATTAATTTATAAAAAAAATTTTTTTTATTAATTTATAAAAAGTTTATTATTTTATAAAAACTAAAAATATTATATAGAGCTTATATTTTTTTTTATTAATTTATAAAAAATTTATTATTATTTTTATTAATTTATAAAAAATTTATTATTATTTTATAAAAATATATTTTTTTTAATTATTATTATTAATATTATGAAATCCATTCCATTACATTTTATTCCGGTCAACCAAACACATACAGATTATAATTCATTCAAATTTCAATTCCATCAGATTCCATTTTATTCAGATTCCAATTCCTTCAAATTCCAATTTCTTTGACAGATTCCAATTCCTTTAAAAACATTCTGCGAACCAAACGACCCCTGGGTTTTCTGGGAGTGGAATATTAGAATTAAGTAATTAATTAATGTTTCTTGTAAACATACATATCATGTCACCCTTTGCCTTCTTTTTAAAGAAACCAATATTTTTTATTTGGGATACCAAAAATAACAATACCCAATCATTTACACGATTTAATGCAGCTTTTCACCTTTTCCAAAGAATAAAATATTTTGGTTTTCAAGTATATTTTATACAACCCAAATTTCTCTCTCTCTCTAAACCTCCATCTCAAATCCTCCATCTCAGATCCATTTCCCCGACCAAACCGCCGCCCCTCCATCTCCATGCCGAAACCACCAACCTGAAACCTCCACCCCTCCATCTCCATCTCCATCTCCATCTCCATCCCGAAACCACCGCCCCTTAAACCTTTTGCCGGCGGTTTACATATATACGTATATGAATATATATAGAGAGATATAGATAAAGCTTTTGCCGGAAAATGGTTGACTCGGACCTCGCGGGATCTTGTTGGATTCGTCGAAAAATGGATTCGCCGGAAATTGGATTCGTCGGAAAATAGACCTCACGACCTCTCTCTGTTTGTATGTATTCGTGTGTAAGTGTAAGTGTAGTGAAATACTGTGTATGTGTGTTTGCCGGAATAGATTTCTTCTTGCCGGAATAGATGTCTGTTTGTATGTCTGTTTGCCGGAACTTTGCCAGCTTTCAGTCTACAGTTGTTTTTTTGGTTACTTTTTTTTTTGTTGAGTATCCCACAAATGATTGTTTAGATTTTATTTTTATAATGACATGTTGAAATATTTTAAAATAAAATGGGACTCTATAAATAAAAGAAAATCGAATAGTGAATATGATGATGATGTTTAGGAAGTTGCGGATATAGTTGCTAAGCACTTAGGAGATTCAAGGTTACTGGATCAATAGGCTTTTGGGTCTGAAACTAAAATAGCAATATGGACTTTATAATGGATTATTGGAATATCAGAGGTATTAATACAGTTGATAAACAGGTTGTATTTAAAAGCTTCATAATAGAAGAAAACTGGTGTATTTGTGCTGTTCTGGAAACTGCTCGAGCTATATCGGTTATATCTATTCTTTCATTCTTTGTGTGCACAACTCTTATTAAGTAATAAAGGTAAAATAAATATATATAAAAAAAAAGGCCTGAGAAAACTTAAGAAAAAACTGAAAAACATTTGCTTTAAAAGGTGGATAAAAAGTTACATGTTTACACTCATCCTCATGTCAACTTTATAAAAAAAATAATAAAATATTGGTAGCTCTAACAGGACCCTATATTTTATACAAAGTATTTTAGTGTTCTTTCTTTTAGTCTTAATTAAAGTGGCAATATGTTAAGATGATTTTTTTCATGAGAAATAATAAATTCTTCTAAGGCCGGTGCCTATCGAGGCTGTCGTGCCCCTCGTCATCCTCATCATTCAAAGATGCCATTGGCATGGGCATGACATGCAAGGTCGTCATCCTCGCATGTCGTGTTTTGGAAATGATTCGACGAGTATTGGCATGGGCATGCGTTTAATTATTAATATGTATGTGAGAGTGTGTTTAATGATTATTTTATTGGGGATGAGATGATGAAGGGGGTATGATAGGGAGGGGGTAGTTCTTGGGTGTGTCTTGGAGAGAGA
>JAOXNX010000032.1:13168280-13178734 GCA_028566075.1 Solidago caesia
GATTGCATACCGTGCATTCCATACCACATGCGAGATCAAAGGGGTGGCGGTGGTGTTCTAGTGCTAGATGCCATACCATTTGTGCCATACCGCACCCATTGCCACCCCCCTTACTTGTTACGAATATAAAGGGATCTGATTATGAAACACCCACAAAAATAAACAAAAACTAAAGAAAAGAACAACTAAAAACTACTTCCAAGTACATATAGGATAGAAGAAGTTTGGTGCCAAAGAAACTAAAAACCGCAAAATTTGCTTCAGCACCGCCTTAACTTGAATGGCACGATCTCCGTGTCATGTCACAATAGCGCACAATGCCTATTTCTTCGGTTTTTCGATTCTGCCTTGTATTTGATTACATCTTCACTCCCAACATTGAAAACTATGTTGGAGCTTGTTTGTTGTAAAGCAATTCTTATTGTACGATGATGAAAACTCGATGGACGAAAATGATTTTTTATGCTTGGCGATGTTAACGTACACTTAGACGGAAGTTTTTAAACCAAATATTTTTAATCTATCTCAAAATGTAGCATGTTTTCAACCTTGATGAAATGAGCAAACCCGAAACTTTTACCTTTGTTCACCTTTCTAGCTATGTATACTTTGATTATCGCCACAACCTTAATTAGAAAAAAATCCTATAGATAGGATCCATTCAAATCATTCGAGTAGTTAGTAGATTAACAGTTTATAGCCTATTTGTTAGAACTGGATTTCGTCTTTCGTGGCAATCACCATCTTGCTTGCCTTCATTGCCCATACTTTTAAAGTGCGTTAGAGAGTTCTTTAATTAGTTAGTGAAAAAAAAAATAGTTAACCTTTGTGCTAAAAATAATCTCATAGACCAAAGGACTCCTAGCTTATGGACCGCAAGGGCCATTCGGTTTTCGGTATTCCTGAAAATTAAGCCGACCTAAACCCACCCATGCACACCCCTACAACTGGTATTTGAGGTGACCTAAACAAACAGTAGCTAGGTTGTGATTTTGAGTCACATTGTTAGGTTAATTGGGTTTGTTGAACGGGTCAAGGGCAGCGGAGTCGTGGATCACGTGTCATGGGTATACTCGAATCAATAGAATACTTGGTCTTGGTAGGCCTAAAATGTAGCTGAACGTGGGTTTAGGTGCTTTATTAATATTCTATTTAGTTGCATTAGAATAGGAAGCATTGGTGGTGCACGTTTGCAAGTGGCCACGGTTATTTTGCTTTGGTGGTTATTTTGTTTATTATAAATAGGTGTAGTAGGTTTCTTTATTTTGCACCCTTTTCATTGTCGAATACAGAAAGTTCAGTAGCAAGTCTTGTTCTCATTTTCATTCAGCAAGTTTACATACATATTAGTGTGTGATTTTGGGCCTGAAAACCAACATTATGGTGAGTTGATACTTGGTAGAGTTGCACACCTGAACATGTAAGGTAATCAAACAAATTACTTGCTAGTCAAGTTTTTTTGATGGAGGTTTTAGTTTATACAGTTGACGAACAATTTTTTGTGGGGGCGGGTTTCCCTTTACATCCCCTTTGTTACAGTTGAACTTTAGGCTGTAACTTTGTTATTTCGCAGTAAAGAAGTTATAGACGATCAAAAAGTATAGATACGTATAACTCATAGATGTACAATACAGGTTATGAATACATATAAATCAAGGAATACTGTTTTAAAACATTAGTCAGATAA
This sequence comes from Solidago caesia, assembly GCA_028566075.1. Classification (NCBI taxonomy): domain Eukaryota; kingdom Viridiplantae; phylum Streptophyta; class Magnoliopsida; order Asterales; family Asteraceae; genus Solidago; species Solidago caesia. Next base: position 13,169,968 of record JAOXNX010000032.1, read on the forward strand.
CCAAGAAATTTTATTAACTGCACATGTTGAATCAAAAATCAATCTTAACTAAATCTGCAAGTCTATCATCACAGATGATCTATGTATTCAAGAATCTTACTTGACTAGAATCATCATTCAGAAAAAAAAACGAGTGCAAAACTTTTCATCTCATTATACAATTCTAACTCGAAGGAACAAGTGCAATGATCTTCTCTGCTTGATCCGGAAAGAAAGTTATGAAAAGATACGCACCTGCAAATGTCACAAATATATAGCATAAGAAATAAAAGCATTACAAATCCATGGTTCCGCGTGTCCATAAGACAAACAAGCAAAAATAAAACTTACAAATGAGTACGGTTCCAAGAACAGCTGAGATCTTGCCTTGCACTTGAACCAAACCAGCCTTACCTGCGTCTTGTAACTCAGTAGAACCCTCAACATCAAACCATCCTGAAAATCCACATCAAAAGGTATCTTATGATCAATTTCAAGTAATAAAACAAAATATTTTTAAGTCTCAACTCTTAAGAGGGTCGACTGATGGACTACAATTTATAATCCATATGGACACGAACACTTTTTTGAGGGTATGCAATATCATAACAAAAGATCGTTAGCAGTTGCACTAAAATAACAAAGTACTATTCTTGTTATTTTTACACTATGCATATTTTCAGATTGGAATCATCGAAAACAGACCTGGTTTTACAGATTGGAGTCCTGATGTTATACATGCTATATTCTGAAATCCAGCTGCCTCTAACTTGTTTGCAGCACCGGCAGATCTTAAACCATCACAAATAGACAGAATCATGAACAATCAAAAACAACCCAAGAAATACACAACCAATAAATACTGCATGTTCATATATAAGCTAAAAACTAAAAATAATAAAGCAAAGATACTTTATTGAAATTGATAGCTCTGGGTGTATGCAAGGTTTGACTTTTATTAGCTAGTTTCTATTAGCATGCAATTATCTAGTACTCGAACGAAGCTTAATGGTATATACCTTAGTCCTTCCTGGCAAACTACTAGAATTTTACTATCAGGCGAGAACTGGCTCTTCACTGTCTGCACGAATTCTGTATTGGGCTTAGTAAATGGCAATCCATAAAATAAACCCGAGAAGTTGTTATGCAGTTGTCTCTTGACTATTGTTCCTGCAAAAAACATATATTTACAATAATCAAGGAAACCCCAAAAGAAGCGAGTCTTGAAACCCATGGAGATCATATGAATCTTGTTGGTGCACCAGGGTCAAGGATGGAACAAAGGGAATGCTTTCAATGGGAACCTTTTTGGTTTTAATGGATTGATATGCAAAGAACAGATGCAGAACATATTAGTGTGTTCCATTCACGGAACAATATAAATTGGCGACTAGGCAAATTTCTTCTATTATGTTCGAGATGTAAATATGTGGAATCAAAAATTCTCGTCAAAAAGACAAATTTAAACAACTTTATTAGTTGTGATACCTGGATCATTGTCTGTATTTTCGATGAAAAGAGGAACATGTTTACATGATTTAATGTGTGCTCTTTCATATTGAGTTCGATCTCTAACATCCACAATCGAGTACCCTTCTTCTGCTACAAGCCTCTTTGCTTCTTCAGCATTGACATATTCAATTTCCGCGTTAACTCTTAAACTCGTACGCAAAATTCTTGGACTTCCATCACGACGAGTATTATTAAACCTCAATGAAAATGTACCTAAATTGCTGAAAACATATTGCAAATCATAAGCTACTTTGACAAAATCATTTTAACTCAAAAGTCAAACCTTCCCATATTTAAAATTTGATACAAATGATTTGATAAACGTGACACTAACACTTATGTAGATTTCTTGTTTCATTATGTTAAGTTTTTAAGCCTTCTACATTGTCAAAACAATGTACAAAATCAGTATTAAATTAAAAATAGCAACTACTACAGTTGACTTAAAAAGTCAACCAACATGAATTTTACTGTAAAGTGGGATTATGCAACATTTTCCATATAGAAGAGAAAGGGAATCACAGCAAGTCTAAAGTTCTGAAATGGGCTAATGTCAACAGTTAAGTTCTGTTTTTGTATTCGTACTGCAGCATTACGCAATTGTAGGTACTGCACCTCTTATATGTACATTTAATAAACTTCAGGGGGCAAAATGAAAACTTTTTTCTTAACAAATCTGCATTACGGATTTACGGATCATTTCCCCAAGTAAATAATACCAAAATACGAGTGGTATTATCTTGCAAAAATAATAACCAAACTGGCACTTTTAAATAACTTCAATGACTAAGGGGAGCTTTTTATATCTGGAATGTTTTTTTATAACACTTTTCATATCTTTAATGACTAAAGACTTAATGCATTTAAACAACTGCAAGAAGCCAGAAAGGTTGACATAAAAATGGATGAAAGTACATTAACTAAAAACGAACAAAACTGAACGTACGTCGTTTTAATTTATTGACATAAGCCCTCAAAACACCCAAAATGGGAGCATTTCTGAGAAATTTAACCAATAAAGGGCTAAGTGCACAAAAATGTATCAAAATTGTCACGCTTCACTATCGTTTATATCGAATTTAACCAAAAAGGGACAAAGTGCACAAAATGAACTTTCAAATATTATGGTTTTGTAGTACTGATAACGTAACAACTTATATGATTGTCAGATACACCGTAACTCGACAAAATGGTAAAATTACGTAGACGATAGGTTTTATGTACTAGCTCATATTTCGGAATTTGAAGGGAAATAAATATTTGAGAAAAAGGAAAACTTTACCTTCGAGAAGAGAGTGCGGAAGAGCAACAAGAGCTGATCCCCGCCATTATTATTATTAAGAAGTAATTGTGGATATTTTGGTAAGAGTGATTGCTTCATGTAAAACCATGAATGGCCCCAGAAATTCAGGACACTCAATGGGTTTTTGACACGTGGCACTCTTTAATATGTATTGGATTGGGTTTTTCAAATCTAATAGATATTGTTTTTTTCAGTTTTCTAAATAAACACTTTTTATCAAACAAATATGGATAAATATTATATTTTGATTTATGCAAAACTAACACAATTAGATGATTAAAACTTTATGATGTTGCAACTTTGTGAGAACAATAATACTTTCTTTGACAACTTTCTCATGCAAAAAACTTGTAACGAAAGCTCGAGTCTCGATAATAATCAATATGATTACCTATATTTTGTTGTTTGCTCGATGAGTCTTGCAAAAGGTTATTGCTAAACAAGTTGAATTTTCAAGAAATCATTCGACGATAAATATTCGACATCATCTTAATGATCCTTTTGGTAGTAGTTCACACATGCATACAAAATGATAAAAGTTGTTATTGAGCCAAGAAAACTGCTGTAATTTATTTCAGCAAACTGTTTGACTTTGTAATCTGCACTATCGAAAGCAGAGTACATTTACATCTCCAAAACAGAACATACAGCAAATAGAATATTGGGACGGTTGATCAAGTCTCCATAACAGCAGAATGCAAAGAGGGAACTCAATTGGCGTCAACCCTTTTCTTGGTAGTATAAGGGTAGTACTCCTTACCCGTATCCACTCTTGTGGTCTGCCCACCAACATCAATTGCCGCAGATGTAGCTGCAAGTGCCGCTCCAGCAGAGATAGCTGTTGAAATACTCTTACCTACAAAACAAATGTCATGTCACAAAAAGAAGGTAACAATCGTGCGATCTTTTAAGGTGTTAGAAGATTATCTCAATAAAAATACAAAAAATTTAACCAACTATAATCCAACCCTGCAACTCTGCAAGTCTCACTTAATCACATTTTAGAAGAAACTTTTTTTGAAGATCCTGCCATATATGGATAATAAAACAATAATCACCAGAAAGGTTTAAAAATCTTTAACCATGTGACTGTGAACAGCACAATGCCTCTAATTGTGACATAATCAGTCATGTTATAGAATCTCTATACACAATTCTGAAGAGAAAGAAATCAGTATAAAAGACTTGGCTTCCTGACTCCTGAGTCCTGACTAGAATATGGGCAATTCATCATTTACAGAAGTTTTGAGCATATCACAATACTCGCATGAAGTATATACAGCCACTAAATTACGAAGCCCCAAATCAATTCACATTAGTTGTAACCAATAAAGCAGTCAAAATGAGCATATTTCACTATGTAAATAGTTGAGCCTGAAACAAATCACAATAACCATATAAAATGCATAGCATAAGCTATGTGCAACCATCACGGTACTATGAATAAGTACATGGATGAGAATTTCAACGCACGAGAAACATACAGCAGCGATGAATAAGTTGTTACTTCACAAAATTTGGTACTACAAATTTTCAGTTCAAAATCAAGTATAATCCTCGAAGCAGATATCTTACCTCCTTCCCCTTTTACTTTGTCGAGAAGTTTGCCTGTTTGATTATGAATCAATAAAGGTTCTAAACCTGAGGCAGCATTAAAATGCGCAATCTTACAGTATGTGCACATCTGTTTTGGAACAAGTCAACAAACGACTGCTAAGACCATCTCCAATGGTTAACCCCATAACACTGAAAAAAACTGTCATGTCAGCATAGCACTAACATAACACTGAACCCGCTTTTTACCTCCGTGGTTCAGTTCATAATACCACTTTTTTTACCTCCATGCTAAGACCCTAATGAGTCTTTTTCACTATTTATTCATTTTTTCTTGTTTGATCAAGAATCAATATAGGCTCTAAACCCGAGTCAGCACATAAATAGACAACGAATATATGCATTACAAGGCATGATTCTTATTGACATGAACAAGTGTAAACAATTTAAGTTGGGCACATGTACTTGAACATTTGAATCTATTGACATTCAATTAACCTCAAGTTCATGAGCACAATTATGAAAAAGGACAGATGGAGGCATGAATAGGCATAATTGTGGCCAGATTAATGCCATAAGTCGACTTTCGTTATTTATTTTATTTTTCTTTGTGTAGTACTTTAGTTTCTGATGTGTTTCATGGGCTCAAATATAATCTAAACTAAAACCATTTGACCCAAGCACAAACTACTTTTCGATTTCAATGGCCCAATAAGACTGACTTTGGCCTCACTACCATGAAGGGAGGTGATTCGTACACCACCATTTTTTAACCGTACACCACCAAACATGCATCACATTATTGTACAGTACAACACCTTAAAAAGCATGTTTGGTGGTGTACGGATCATCACCCTACCATGAACCCGTGCCTATTCGAAACTAACAAAATATTAAAACTGGTCAGGCTTTCACAACAATTAAGGAATGTAAGAAATTGAAGGTAATCAAACTGCTAAGCAACTCTATCAACTGTCCACATAGCTAAAATTGCAAATCATACAGATCAATATGACAGCCTGTTTACAGACCTTCAAAAAAGAACTATAATAGTATAATAATAGAACTGTTTGCATTGAACTCTGTTTCCAGCCATGTCAGGATAGGATGTTTAGCAATCAAAGTTAGATAATTAATGGTACACAACTTTACACCAACCTTAATTGTACTCTCTGATTATAACAGTCCTAGTGTAGAAGCTTTGAACTGCCTTAACAGTTAGGCATTAAAAGCCTGGAATAATGCCAAATCTATGATATCATAGCTTTAATCATCTTTACTCTTCCATAACTCTGAGTGGTGGAGGACAAAGGACATTTTTGGCTTGTAGTGAAAAGGAACTTAAACATGAAATAGATAGCTGGGTTAATTAATGAAAAATGATGAATTACTATGCTTTCAATATCTATAATCCATCTCCCAAAACCTTTAGATCAATGTCTTCTAATAGCTTGCATGAGTATCTGATAACAAGAGATTCTTAGTGGCATCTCTTACTCCCTAATCATATATTTACCACTCACATAAATCAGTAAAGGAACCCAAGTGAGAACTTTATGCGGAGTCATTACTTCTTAAAGTGAGGGATTGACAAGTCTTGGCACAGGTAAGAACCATTACTTAGCGAAAAGATAGGCGATGCGTACATGGCATAATTTATTCTTACACAACACCCTAAGTCAACAACAAAATTAAGCAGAGCAAAAGTGAGGTTTACCTAAATCTTCTGTGGATTGCACTTCACAAAAATAAGCAGAGCAAAAGTGAGGTTTACTTAAGGCTACCAATTTCCCATTATTTCATATTTCTACAAACTGAAGCGAACATATTACTGCAAACAATGGATTCTTGTACACAACAATGGATAAGGAATTCTAACTCCGTAAAAAAAAACAATACTATAAAACAACGGCCACTAGATACTTCTACAATACAATAAAACTTAAGTGAACAGCAAAATTACTGACCTTTAAAACCAAGAATGGTAGCACCAGCAACGAACCCACCAACAGCTCCATTAACAAAGTCTCGCTTTGCTCGGTAATTCTGTGTCAATTGTTCGACACCAATGTAAACCCCACCAATAGCAGCAAAAGTCAACCCATGGTTACCCATCATTTTCAATGTCCTAATTAAACCGGGAAGAGCAACATTTCTCTCGACACGGGGCACATCCATCCAAGTAGCAACTATGGTACCCCAAAGGGTTCCAGTAGCCAAACCAAAAGCAGAACCCTTCATAACTTTCGTCAATGAAGAATCTTCTTCTTCTAAGTATCTACGATCTGTAGTATCCATTGCTTTCTATTAACTGAACAAATCCATTCACAAATTTCAGCTCACATGGTATTTGAGGTTCAACAAAAAGTCTTACATTTTTATGTATGTAACATTTGCACAAAACAGCCAGAACATTAGCCAAAAATCAGTGCCACCATCTGTAAGACTATCTACGGTACTTGCTCCCGAAATCATCATTTATGTAACTAAGTAGCAATAAATCTCGTTCACAATTTCAGTATCTAATCTTTTTTTCTTTTTTTTTTTGCAATTTTATCAAAAACCTTTAGAGCATGATTGCAGTTTCAAAACAGCCAAAACACATGCCATACTACCCAAGTACCCATAGCTTTCTACTACCTGAATAAACTCATTCACAAAGTTTATCATACATAGACACAATATTTAGAAGTCTGACAAGGAAGTTATACAGTTCTATCAAACGCACAAAACAGCCAGAAAATCAAAAAAGACACCATTTAGAAGTCCGACAAGGAGGTTATACAGTTCTTTATATTAACATTAATTCGTTATTCAATCACCTCACCAGATATGAAATACATAGTTTTTAAGTATCAATTAAAGGATCACATCCTTTGAGATTTTCGAATGCATCAAACCTTTGTAGCTGCAAACATTCAATTGCCATAAAATGAGTAATGGATTACTAATCGTTGCATTATAATTATAAGTTTATCACATATATTAACTGAATATGAAAGTAATATCAAATAGAATAAAACACAATTTCCAGCTTAGATTCAATTTCATATCAACTTATCCAACTTCCAAACTATCTATTGCGAATATCAAACTTTTAAATTTTCCACATTTTATGTATCTGACCTCTTATAACTTGTAAAGCGGTGGCCTGACACTGTCAGCTTATATGATTGTCACGTCAGCAAAAAAATATATATAAAAAATACCAGTTATCAAAAACGTAACCGGATACATACAATAGAAATGAACTAAAAGTTTGATACAAACAATAGACAATTGGGAAGACTAACTTATCGGTTACAAGTGCATTAATTCGCTATTCGATCATTTTAGTAGAAATGACATACACAGTTTTTAACTAACTTACAACAAATTTGTGCAAGACTAACTTAGATACAATCAATTTCAGTAAGAGATTTCAAAAATTAATTTTAAAAAATGAAAATAAAAAACCTAATTGCAATAAATTAGTAACGGATTAATAATATCTACTGAAAATGAAACCAAATACACAATTGACAATTCTAGGTCAGAATTGACTTATTAACCCTAGATATACATACATGTATACATATAGATATAGATATAGATACAGTGTGTGTGTGTGTGTGTGTATTGAGTAAGGTTAGATTGCTCACCTGAGAGTGACTGGATTTAAACAGAGCGGCAGGATCGGCGGTGCGATTACTTGTTTTTTGGGGAGGCGTTGGGTGTTTTTACACACAGTACAACAGTAGTTTCAACTCGAGTATGAACCCTGGTTAGGTTATAAGCTTTACATGTATGTTAATGATCCTCGCATTTAGTATTGTTTTTTTTGGTTATCAACTCCGAAATATGTTAAATGTATAAAATACATTCTTTATTTAAAAAGTGTGTGAGTGGCTGCATATATTATAACTATAGTTGACTGCAGCTTTGATTTTCCCATGGTTAAATGTCAAATTTAACAATGTTGTGACAAAACGACCGGAATAAAATTCATAAATCGAAACATGTTTGAAAAGAAAATTAAGACACTTGATATGATCGAAGGGTCAATACATGCTTAAAAGAAAATATCAAGATAACGAACCGTTGATGGTTTAAACGAGATAAAAATGTATGAAGAGGATGAGGTTTTCTCGTTTAAATATTATAAGGTTGAATCTTCTTTTTTAATGTCCAACAAAAATTAATGCTCAGTTATCCGTAGCCATGCATAAAAACACCGGGTACGAAAACCCGAAACTGGACCCGAAAAAAAACCGGGTATAAAAAAACCGGTTTGGGTATTTTAAAACCCGACGGGTAGGAACCGGTTTAGGTTTCGGGTTCAAAATCGGGTACAAATCGGGTTAGGTTCGGTTTTTGTCAAAAAAACCGGTCCACGTTGACCAAAAACCGGTTTGTACCCGGTTCGGGTATGGTCAAACC
>JAOXNX010000032.1:13201203-13219836 GCA_028566075.1 Solidago caesia
CAAGCTGTTCAGGAAGGTGGATCTTCTTTCAACAATTTAACGGCTTTGATCGAAGATTTAAAAGCCTTTAAGTTCTCTTTATCTTAATCTTGAAGCCCATTTATGTACTGAATAATGATAGATTATGCACTTGTATATTTTTTACTTAATAAACTTAATAATTAAGTACTTAATACATTAAGTCAAATTTCATGTTACTTTTTTTACTCGATAAACAAAAATAACCGTCAATTACCTATTTATTACTTAATACATACAGACATTATTTATCCATTCAACCACTTAATACACGACTAAAAAAATAAACGGGCCGTATTGTATTTGTGTCTAAATTTGTGTTACAAACACCTTGGTTTATATCCATAAACATGACAAGGGATTTCTAGTAGTCAGGATATGATTAGTTGAATTGGGTTCACTTGGATTTACAGGCTGTTTATGTAGCTTGTCATTGGTCAATAATTTTAGTTACTGAAAACAATGTAGATATATAATAAATGGGAAAAATGAGTATGCTTCTAGCAGCATACTCATCCATGCTTCCCTCCTCACACCATATATCCCACGTGATAAACAGCCCCCCCCTGAATTTAAGGTTTGTGAGGGCGATTGCTAGCAGCAGCCTACTGCTAGAAGCATACTCGTTAAGCCCATATATAAAAAGTTCAAGGTGGGACATGTGGCACAATCTGAACGGATTCCAAATTCAAAGTGAGACATGTGGCACGGTCTCAATGGAGGTGACACTATTCATCTCCTATTACAATAATATGTAACTAGGTGGTTCGAAGCCGTCCGATGGACGGCATTGGTTTCTAGAAACGTATGCGTTAATGGGTCGGGAGCTAAATTAAACTTTTTAAAGAGAATATGTAGTATTCATTTGGTTCAGAATAAAACAAATGTTAAAAAAAAATCAAGTTATCACGTGTCCGTTTTTCTTTTTTCAGGGCAATACCACGACAACACAGTCATGTTTATGCTTACTCCCAAAAATGACTAAAAGATAAAATGTTAAAAAAAGAAAAAAAAAACAAAAAACATAAAAAAAAATACAACAAAAAGTTAAAGGAAAAATAATTCCAAAAAGATATATGTAAAACAAAACGTTAAAAAAAAATTGTTAAGAAATAAATCAAAAGTTAAAAAAAAACAAAAATATTATAAGGAAAAAATACTAAAAAACAAAAAATTAAAAATAGAATTTAAAAAAGAAAAATGGTTGTGGGGCCGTAATTATCTTTTTTGCACGTTTTCTTCTTAAAAGACAATATCACAAACATAAAATTGTAAATGTGCTTACTCCCATATAATTATTTTATGTAAAAGAACTAAAAACAAAAAACAAACAAAAATTAAAGGAAAAAAAAAAACAAATCAAAAAAGTAATAAACCAAATAAAAATAAACATAAACAAATATATATATATATATATATATATATATAACTTATTTTTTGGTAAGTATATAATAATATAAATAATGGATAATTGGGCTTTTAACTTAAGTTTTGGGCTGATACAGAATCTATGACAATTTTTTGGGCCCTCCTCTAAAACCAATTAACTGATGGCAGATATTTACTAAATTTACTAAACCAAAAAAATTCAAAGGGAAGGGTGGGGTTCGAACCAACGACATCCATATCCAAAAGTAGCGCATTTACCACCTCAACCAACAACATCCTTGTTTGTTATTTTCTAAAGTTAACATATATTTTAAATCCAATTTTTTAGAATATTACTATTCACATCCATTTCCTTTAATAAAGAAAGTAATGAGATATAAATTAAGGGAAAATGATCGGCGTTGCATCAGTACTTGATTAGGTGTTACTGCGGCTGTTTTTTATTTAATTTTTTTTTTGTTTTCCCCTTTAATTAAGTTTATTAAAAACCGGTGTGAGGACAGAAGTATCTATGCTAGGTGATGCTTCAGCACGGATGGTTTCCCGTACTTTAATTCTTCATTTTTATAAATGACCATTCGAAGTTACCCACCAAGATGCACACAATCTGTACTACTGTGCTTGATCTCTCTCGGCAACTTTGAGATTCATCGTCACATACTCATGTGTATCGAAATGGCTTTCATGTTTTCAGAAATTAATTGTATTCTCAAAATGTTGTTATCTAACTGAATGTAAAAGTGATTCAGACTTCATATCTTGCTAGCAATATGCAGTTTTCAGACCATTTAATATATAGATTATAGATATCGGTACGATTCTTGTATAAATGAAATTTAAGAATCATCGTAGAAATATATACTATGTTCAAGAACATTCGTAAATATATTGTCATTCTCTGAGAAGATTTTAAAGAACTAGATATAGAATTAGAAGTCTTAAAGTTTCATTTTATTTGTACATTTTAAATAAACATATTAGATTTTATAATTTATTCCATCTAAATTAGTTACTCACTACAATATTTTATTCATAGTTCGTTATTTCTTCAAAACCTACCAAGACTGCAGAGTCCTACTAAATCAAAAAATATTATCGAAAATAAAAGCTGTAAATGTTTATTTTAATTTGGAAGAGGAACAAAGAGTAATAACTTCTAACTCGCCGTTCAAAAAAAAAATAAAAAATATATATATGCATTTTAGGAAAGCAATTTATAAGCATCACAACATCAAGCTAGTACGCACTTCTATCTTTTTCATGAATAATTGACCAAAAATATATCACATTGTTATTATTTCTTGTCTTAATTTCTTAAAAAAAAAACATTGCATTCATTTAAATGATTAAAGTAAAAGCTAGGATTTCGATCTTACACAAATTTAATTGATTTGATCCGATATCATATGTATTTAGCAAACTACTATATATATGATATACTAATGTGGAATCATTTAGTAGCTCATTTTCATGCCTAGTACTCACCCCATTTTAAGACCTACAATTAAATATCATCCCTCTGGGACATGAAAATTACAAGAACATATATATATAACTTTCTAATCAGGTTTTGATACTAATTTGTTTAAACCCTGGTATGACAGCTACAAATCGGTATAGTAGCACGTACGTCTCTATGTTCATGGTAATCAGTTATTTGGCTAATTTAAAGACAGAGTTACGTACATTCTTAGATGACTACGAGAGTAGTTATGTGCTTCCATCATTAGTTATTTGGTTCATATATATTCATTCCACGAACTAAAGATTTAGGGTAGATATACATGCATGTACATATGAATCTTTAAGCATGACATCTCCATGCCTTTTCTCGATCGCTCAATAATTGGCATGTTTAAGTAATACGCAAACGCTTTCATCATGTACATCTATATTAGCGTTGCATAAGGAAAAGACGCAAATCTTCTATGTTGTCATTCATGTATCGTTTCTAATCAAAACTCATCACCTTCTTTAGTCATCCATGTTATCCAGTTGTCATCGAGATTGCGTCTTACTTTAACTTCTCCCCTTTACTTCATTTGGCAGCATACATTCGAAACAACTCCCCTTGATCGATCTCCAGCTCCCCATATATATATGTTCAGTTTAAAGCATGTATATATGTCTTCAACCTAAATAACACAATTTCTTGTGCTACAAGTATTGAAATGATACCTTCGAAGACTTAAACTAAAGAGTGTACATATGACTTGTAAGTCACACCATTGTGGTGTTGTCTGTAAAAACAGATCGATATATGTACACAGCTTAATTAATTAGGTTTCCATTAAAATGTTTACTTAGAATGTTCGAACTTGAGATTTTTTTATAAACTTAACGACATTATTAATTAGAATGCATAACTAATAGTCTAATATGCCATATATCTGTTCATAACCTGATATAAGGAGAACGAAATATAAAAAAGATTGATATATTGTTTGCCTTATAATGTAATGGGCAATATTATCCATTTGCAGTTTTCATATTCAATTCAATGCCACTAAAATAGAAGCTAAGATAAGATCAAATTTACCTTTATAAACTTTCATAGATTTATATAGTAATGATATATGTGTCTAATTTGATAGGTCTAAACACATGTTTAAAAATCTGTTGTTGACATAATATCGATTTCACTTATTCTTTTTTATTTTAATTATAACCTTTAATAAGTCAGCACCAAAATTTTAACATGTGTTTAAGTCTACCAAATTAGTTACATTTATTACGGATATATATTAAGTATTTTAAAACCAAGTCGTGAATAAAATAATTGTCAAGATCCACAAAGGAGGGGTTTAGTTTCTTAAAAGGTGTGGGAAGTTGTAATAAAGTTAAAGGTGATGTCTACCCGGATCTCCCTTTATATGATTTTAGAGATGTACCAATCTTTAGCTACGTACATGTGTGAAAATCCAATATTTATTGTGTCGAAATAATATTGATGAAGAATGCAACTTATCATGAGTTTAAATTAAAAATAATCAAAAGGAAAACTTTTGTGGGTCCTGTTTCCTTTGTGGGACGAATATGGGATGAATAAAAACATGGTTGTGGATCGTATGTATAAACTTAAGCTTTCAATGAGATATGATCGTGTCTGTATCAATAATTCGAGTATCGAAAAGGATCATATATATTAGCGAATTTATTATATGTACGATATAGATTCAATAAGATTCAGCCTTGCGTAGTATCATATGATTGTTTATAACTTTTTTTTGTAATTTAAACTTTTTTTTTTTAATTTTTACAAACATGGTTGTCCAATCAAATTAAAAGTAAAGAGAACGGCTTTGGATGGTCTTGAAAAAAAATTAAGTTTGTTATACTTACCACTGATTATATATTGTTTTGGTTTTACGGTTTCATACGGAGTTTTGTACACTGTTAGTTTCGAGATACCAAATGATCTGCATCCTTCTAATTAGGGGAGAAACCATGATTTAATTTTAAAGGGACGACTTCATACTTGAATAAAGTAAATTAAATAAAAAATAAGTAATAAACCACAATAAAGTATAGAAGTATTTAAATATGGCTAATTATAGTCACTAGGATTCATCGATAATTGTAAAATAATGTTATATAGTTACATAATTGATTGCTTGATTAAATTGTGTGGTGAAAATTTACACATGAAGTAGGCGGGCTAATCAGAGAGTCAAAGAGAGCCAAACACCAAGAAGCTCTCTGCTAACCTTGCTAAGGCTCCTCCCAACGCACGCAGCATGGCTCGTTCTCACCCGTGTTCTGCCAAAGCCCCATAACGTCATTGGCACCGTGGCCACGTTCTGGGCCGTTCTCGCGTTCTCCCCGGGCGTCTACGTTATGGCCGCGTTCTGGGATTCCATTATGGTGAGTGATGTGATGGGGCTTTGTGTGTGTGTGTATGTGTTATATATATATGTATATATATATATATATATATATATAGAAAGAGATGGCGTATGATGTGGCAGTGAAAATTTGAGAATTTGGTGGTATAGTTGGTAGCGGGTAAATTCTGGGTAAATTCTAAGAGGAATGAATGATTTGGCACTGATATAACCAGAGGCGGTTTTAAAGGGTGGGCAAGGGGGTCAAATGCCCACCCTGAAATTTAAATTTTTTCATATATTTTTTAAATTTTCATAGATTTTTTAAATTTTCCTATATGTTTTTAAAATTTTGCCCACCCTTGGATTTTTTTTCCATGGATTTTAAAATTTTGCCCACCCTTGGAATTTTTTCTGGTACCGCCCCTGAGTGTGTTAGTTATATATGTATATGTATAGGTGGGGTGTATATGCTTGGTTTTTTTAAACGAAGAAGATGAAGGAAAAAGTTGAAGGTGGACCCATATGCAAGTGGGGTGTATAAATAGGGTTTTTCTATATAATCTTTTTTTAATTCTATTTATTTTATAAGTGACCCATATATGACTGTGTATGTATAGTATAGTAGAAAGACTTGTTTAATTTTATTTTTTTTAAATATGTATACCGTGTGTGTTAATGATATGCTATTTTAACTTTTTTTTTTTTCTTTTGGGATAACTTATATAATGTTAACATCATATAGTTATATGATGTTTCTCCTCACAAACCTTAAATTCAGGGGGGCCATGTTTATCATGTGTGAAAATGGCTGTGAGAGCAGCACCCTACTGCTAACATCATATAACATTTTCCCTTTTTTTTTTTAAGGTTGAGTTTCGATTCAGACGTGAGTGAAGGTGGTTTTAACCTGCTATTTGCAAGACCTCCACACCTTTCCTTATGAAAAATACCTTTGGGATGTAAACCCCTAGGCTCGAACCTGAGACCTGTAGTAACCTCACCCCCGGGGCCCCACATAATGGATGATTAGAAAGCTCCTGGCCAACTCACCTAAATGAGTTGATGTATATGCTATTTTAACTAATAAAGAAAAAAAATGGGTGAGGATAAGACTACACCACACGTCCACACCCACCTAAAATCTAAAGGTTTGAGATTAAGAAGGTTACATTAACATGCATGGTTGTGATTGGTAGGATTTGAAGGTATGGTGTTGTTAAGGCTACACCATTCCTTCACCGTTACACCCACCTAAAATCTTTGACATCTTCTTAACCCAAAATGGCTGGGGAGAGCAAAGGTCCTTTTTTTTAGGGTACTCCCGGAAACAGATCCAGTGGAGCCTGTAGCTCAGAGGATTAGAGCACGTTGCTACGAGCCACGGTGTCGGGGGTTCGAATCCCTCCTCGCCCACAACCGGCCCAAAAGGGAAGGGCCCTTTCCTCTGGGGGTAGGAAAATCATGATCGGGATAGCGGACCAAAAACTAGGGAACTTGCGTGTGGGTCTTTTGTCGAAAGGTTTGAGATTAAGAAGGTTAAATTAACATGCATGATTGTGATTGATAGGATTTGAAGGTATGATGTTGGTAAGGCTACACCACTCCTTCACCATTACTCCCTTATAAACTCCAGTTAGAATTTAGAACTCAGCCTTCCGCACTTAATGCCCGTCAGAAAAATTGGACCCCCGTCAAGCGGGTTTTGCCTGCCATTCACGCCTCTTATTTCAATTTCATTTCAATTGATTCATTTATAATGGTCCCTCCAGTCCTCCACTATAAATTTGGGAATTAATCTCTGGCCCAATCACATAAGGACACGTGGCATGTCCATATGATTAGCGCAACACAGTAACACTAACACACCTCATTTTGGATTTTAACTATTCTTGGGACTTGGGAGATTATTATTTTTTTTTATGTAAGGCAGACTTGAGATTCTTGCTGTTTCTTTTCTTTTGGAAGACACAAGCCCATCACCCTCATTATCTTTTACTTTGTGGGCTGCTGTGATCCAAAGCCCAAAATACACTCGCTTCACAGTTATTGGGTGATTTTGTTTTCGGTTGAATTGAATGGGTGGGCAGCCGCCAGCCGAGCATGAGGGGATACATTCACCACAGTCTTCATACCACATTTTATCGGTTATCAAACGGGTAGTGATAAATTTATATGGGTTTTTATCCATTTACAATAACTGTTGCATCATACAGTTGTACAGTATAATTATATTATAATACATTAATCGTTGTAGATGGATAAAAACCTATATGGGTTTATCACCTCCCTTATCAAACAAGCAGTTTTAGAAAACACCTTCACCACAATAAACCACCACCAAATTTATTTTAATTTCACTATCAATCCATCATTACCACATCAAATCTACCATCATCTACACCTTAAATTCAAAACACATTCATTATTTTTATCCAAAAGTTGAAAATGACATCTTAGCTTGAAATTGAAGATATTGAAAAAGATGAAGATTAAAGGGGGCATTCAACATCATCCATAGCTTGTTTTTCATTTGTTAGGTTGTACTCTCTACTTTTATTTTCATTAATTATAAATATTATTTGCATATGTTAGAAGATATCTGATTATTTATATTATTGATATGGAGTAGTGATTCTTATATGTTTACTTAGACAATTTAATGTTTTTCTCTTGATTGATTGTAGTTGATTAGTTGATAAATGATAATTTGTGGGTTTTGAGTTCTAGAGTCAAACTTTGACTAGTCAATGGTTGGGATTAACATTGTGGGTGTGTCATTTGCAATTGACTGATTGATTTGAACTCCACTTATTTATTGATGAATAATTGTTTTGGCAATTGTTCATTGCAGGAATAGTGAATGCGAAACTGAATGCTAATTTCAATTATGATTTCTAAAACTTGTCTTTTTTCAACTAATAAGATATGATACTACTCAAATAGAACCATTAAGTGTGTACACATACTATTGTAGTTGACTTGATCACGAAAAGAGAACATTCACCTCGGGATCGAATCAACGGTCTATTTAATAAAAATGGGGAATACTTGTGACCGCAATACTTAGTTTTATTATTAAAAGTGAGTCAATGTTTATTATTTGTTATCAAAAGATGACCATCTAGGTAGCAAATGTAGATTTTGGCTTACGCCTTATACTCATGAGAAGTCAAGTTCCACAAATTGTCGTTTGTCAACCCGATCTCATTGTCTATTTAAATCAACCATGGTCATTACACGAAAGGGGAAAACATGTCTAAGTGAACATATATGTTGATATTTGATCACTTGTTTATTTTGTTTGTTAGTTTTAATAGTCTCTTACATTTTTTTAGCTTTTAAAGCCAAACTTTAAAAACAAGTTTTTTTCTTCAAGCTAAGATGGTAGCATTTAGAAATCACTTATGAAAGCCTTCTGGAATTTTTTTTGTCACATGCTCATTTTTTTTTATTGTATGAATTGTTTTTATTTGTTATTGATAAAAATGTCGAACTTGTTTAAACTTGATTTTGCCGCACTTGATATCTCGTGCAACAACTATCTCTCTTGGACTCTTGATGCCAAAATTCACCTAACGGCAAAGAGCTTAGGAGCAACCATCCAACATGGTAATGAAACTACTGTTCAAGACAAGGCAAAAGCCATGATTTTCCTTCGTCATCATCTTCATGAGGACTTGAAGGGTGAGTATAGGAATGGCAATGAGGCGGGTTCGAGGCGGGTAGTAGTAAACCCGAACCCGATAAGAAAACCACTACCCGAGGGTATCTTATCGGGATCCCCATCGGGGATAAAATAGTGCCCAAAACTGACCCGATACCCGATCCCCATTATAAAACTTGAAACCCGACCCGAAATGAGGCAACTTTATATTTATATTTTTAATTAATATATATATATATATATAATTAATATATATATATATATATATTATCGGGTTTGGGTCGGGTCGAGGTAAGCATGACCCGGTCCCTGCCCCGATACCCGAAAAAAACCTTGATAATTGCCCCGAAACTCGACCCGTGACCCGATAAGCTTGCCCAGACCCACCCCGATTTTTTCGGATATCGGGTTTCCCCGTCAGGTTCGGGTTTTATTGCCATCCCTAGGTGAGTACCGTACTGTTGAGGATCCAATGGAACTATGGAAAAATATAAACAAACGTTTTTACCATCAAAAGATGGTCATACTACCAACAGATCGATATGATTGGCTCCATTTGAGGCTTCAAGATTTCAAAACAATTAGTGAATACAACTCTGCTCTATTCCGTATCACTTCAGAACTTAAATTATGTGGTGCAAAAATAACTGTAGAAGACATGCTTGAAAAAAGGTTCTCTACATTTCATGCATTAAATATGATATTATCTCAACATTACAGAGACCGCAAGTTCACGTAATACTCTGAACTAATTTCATGTCTTCGGATCGCAGAGTAAAACGTTAAGCTCATACTCAACAATCATCAATCGCGACCAGTCATTTCAAGCCCATTTCTTAAAGCAAATGTAGTAGATCACCAAAGTAGACGAGGTGGAGGCAAAGGTTGTGTTCCCAATAAACCATAAACCTAGTGAGGGTGAATCAACTCAACAAAATAAGGGGAGACCACCGAGAGGAAACAATAATGGGCTCCGAAAAACATTTTTCAAAAAATGTGGGATGTCAAATCATTGGGCCAACACATGTCACACCCCAAAACAACTCACTGAAGCATATCAATATATGCTCAAAGGAAGAGAGAAAATTTTCGAGACAAACCTTGTCGAATAAGCAATTAATTTTGTAAACCCCCCCCCCCCCCCCAAAAAAAAAATATCTGACCATTATTTAGATGCATGTGATTTTATTGAAAATGTTCGAGATGTTTAAATTTCATGAGCTCATTTAATTTGTGTTTGAATAAGTCCTGATTGGTTGGACTAGTTGTTTCTTGTCACATATAAGACTTAGTAGTCCACTAAGTCCTAGTATTTAGTTGGTTTCCTTTTTTTTAGTTAACTTTGTTAGTTTTCAGTTTCATTTCCTTAACTCGTTTTAGTTTATGAATTTTTTTTTTTAAAGTTTGGAGTTTCAGAACGTAATGCAAATTCTGTTTATTTTTCCCCCTAAAATAATGCATTAGGCCTAGATGATGCAATCACGTTCAAGATGTATATTATTCTTGTATATCTCCAAGCTGTATGTATTACAATCTAAATATAGAGTATGTACATATGTAACTGTTCCTATACATAATGGTGACAATAAATCTAGAAATTGTAACTAAAGAGCAATATCAGGGAGAGAGACAACGAAGGCTTATTCCTAAGGATATATATATATATATATATATATGTGTGTGTGTGTGTGTGTGTTACATAACATTCCCCCTCAGATATATATTACTATACATTATACATTAGTTCTGTTGCCTCATTAAAAACCTTACTAAGAAAACCCAACGGTATAAAACTTAGTTAAGAGGAAAAAGAATGCAACGTGTATAATGCTCCCCTTAAATTTAGCAAACGTCTTTCAATCTTCGAAACCTAATCTTGTAAGACATTTGCTTGAAACTGCTTCTAGATAAGGATTTTGTAAATAAATCAATTAGGTTCTCACTTCACTTGACCTGGTGCACATCAATTTCTCTTTCCTTTTGCAAGTCATGTGTTGAGAAGAACTTTGGTAAAGTATGTTTAGTTTTGTCATCCTTGATGTAGCCTTCTTTGATCTGAGCTATGCAGGCAGCATTGTCTTCATAAATAATCGTCGGGGTCTTCTTGATTGATTCTAATCCGCATGTTTCTTGTACATGGTTTATCATTAGTCAGGGTCTTCTTGATTGATTCTAATTCGAAAATTGAGGGAGATCATTATACACATTGCACTCTTTTTTCCCTTAATTAAGTTTTAATAAGGCAACATAACTAATGTATGATGTGTAGTAATATATATGTGAATGGGAGTGTTATGTAACAGATATATATCCATGAAAATAAGCCTTCCTTGTCTCTCCCCTTAATATTGCTCTTCAGTTACAATTTCTAGATTTATTGTCACCATTATGTATAAGAACAGTTACATATGTACATACTCTATATACAGATTGTAATTCATACAACTTGGAGATATACAAGAATAATATACATCTTGAGCATGATTGCATCATCCAAGCCTAATGCATTTTTTAAGAAAAAAATGAACAGAATTTGCATTACATTCTGAAACTTCAAAGTTTAAAGAAAATTCATAAACTGAAAGGAGTTAAGGAAATGAAACCAAAAACTAACAAACTTAATTTAAAAAAAAATAAAAAAAAAATGGAAACTAACTAAATAGTAGGACTTATTGGACTACTAAGTCTCACATGTGACAAGAAACAACTAGTCCAACCAATCAAGACTCATTCAAACATAAATTAAATGAGCTCATGAAACATCCTGAACATTTTCAATAAAATCACATGCATCTAAATGATGGTCAGATATTGGAGGAGGGGGTGGAAAATCAGGTGCTTCTTCGACAAGGTTTGTCTCGACAATTTTCTCTTTTCCTTTGAGCATATATTGATATGCTTCATCGAGGTGTTTTGGGGTGCGGCATGTGTTGGCCTAATGATTTGACATCCCGCATTTTTTGCAAAAAGTTTTTCGGGGCCCATTATTGTTTCCTCTCGATGGTCGCCCCCTATTTTGTTGAGTTGATTAACCCTCACTAGGTTTATGGTTTTGAGATTCCCGAGTTCAAGTATTATTATATCTTCTTCCCAGACCATGCCTCTATTAGGAGCACGACCTCTGCCTCCACCGTATCCACTTTCGTGATCTACCGCATTTGCTTCAGGCAATAGGCTTGAACAAACTGGTCACGATTGATGATTAATAAGTAAGAGCTTATCATTTTGCTTCGCGACCAGAAGACATGAAATTAGTTTAGAGTATTTCATGAACTTGCGTTCTCTGTATTATTGAGATAATAACATATTTGATGCATGAATTGTAGAGAACGTTTTTTCAAGCATGACTTCTTCAGTTATTTTTTGCACCACATAATTTAAGTTCTGAAGTGATACGGAATAGGGCTGAGTTGTATTCACTAACTGCTTTGAAATCTTGAAGCCTCAAATGGAGCCAATCATATCGAGCTATTGGTAGTATGACCGTCTTTTGATAGTCAAAATGCTTGTTTATATTTTTCCATAGTTCCATTGGATCCTCAACAGTAAGGTTTTCACGCTTCTAGTCCCCATGAAGATGATGACGGAGAAAACTCATAACTTTTGCCTTGTCTTAGAGAGTAGTTTCATTACCTTCTTAGATGGTTGCTTCTAAGCTCAAACCGTTTGGTGATTTTTGGCATCAAGAGTCCAAGGGAGATAGTTGTTGCTCGAGATATCAAGTGCGTGGAATTCAAGTTTAGCCAAGTTTGACATTTTATCTATAACAAATAAAAAAAATCCATACAGTATAAAAATGAGTGTATGACAAAAAAAAAATCCAACAAGATTTTATAAGTGATTTCTAAATGCTAGTATTAAAGTGACAAAAAAATCCAGCAGACTTTCATAAGTGATTTCACAAGATTTGTCTATATTTTAGCTTGCAATATGCAAAACTAATAACGGTTGTATTATTTTGCTTATACCTAAATTTAACTTATATGCAAGAATCTGTTATTTAAACAAATAATAATATATTAATTTAAGTGCATATGGGGTACTATTAAAATAAACATATAGCCTGTTGATGACGTCGTATTTATCACAAATATCTTTCACATTTCATCTCTCACTACAATTAAATACTTTACAAACAAACACACATTCCAACGGTTATATCCTTGTCTATTCTGCTGAGAGATGTTATCCCGCACTCACTCATCTCTCACTCACCTCTTGGGGTCGGCGGCGGTATTTTCGTGCTAGACCCCATCTCTCACTCGCCATCTCATGCCCACTGTCAGCCCCCTTAAGTACGGTTTGTGGGGGTTCACTGTTTAGGAAGCCTTGGATTGAATAAGTACAACATCTGGTCTGGTTATAAGCAACATTGTAGTCAATAAGAGAAGGGAATTAAAGAAGGAAGGGAAGGAATATGTCTTTTTATTTATTTTTTTACTTTGTTTTTTCATTTTTAATTTTTATATTTTTTTTTTAATAAAAACTCATTTCAAAATTAAATAAATAAAAATTAAAAAAATCTAAAACCCGTAATCTTTTTTTATATATAAATCTAAGGGTGAAACCCGTACCGTATTCATCGTTCTCCACCACTATCTCTAATCATCACCATTTTTGATCACCACCACCATTTCCGAGGACGGAGCCCGTGCGGCTAAGAGCGACTCCCATACCGTATCCAACCACCACCATCTCTGGCTAAGGGCGACGCCCATCAAATCCAAACCATTCCCAAATCCGTTTAGCCCCCAACTCCTTTATAAAAATCTTTGAGGTCTACAACCGATAAGGGCGAAACCCCCTGAACGAGCCGGTTAAGGGCTATGCCCGTACCGTATCCATTCATTTTAAACACATAACCCATTGCCTTTGGATTAGGAAAAACAATTTATTTTTTATTTTTATTTTTTTGGAATGAGTTTTTATTTAAAAAAAATTAAAAATGAGAAAAACAAGATAAAAAAAAAATAATAAGGCACATTCCTTCCATTCGTTCCTTAATTTGTTTCTTCCTGAATTTCTACCCTTATATTATATTATATACTATATACTATATTAACGTAGTTAGTGATGTACGGTGTTTTTTTTTAAAATTAACATTTAACCAGCAAATAAAAAGCTAAGGGGGTGTTTGGTTGGAAGGAATTCATGGGAATTCATTGGAATTGGAATGTGAATTCCATTCCTAAGCATGTTTGGTTGGGATATATGATGGAATTGGAATCTAAAACTTTCCAACAAATTCCTTAAAACACTGAATTTGAAATTCCTTCCATATACCCAAGGAATGTTTTAAATTCCAATGGAATTCACTCATGTTTACTAAAATACCCTTATAGAACTAAACACCAAAGTAATAAAAAATCTGATATGATTAACCATGTCTGGCCTCTTACCGCCGGATATTGACCTTCATCATCATCCACCACCACCACCGCAGAGAAACCACCATCAACATCCACCACCACTGTGGTTGTTCCGACTATCAGAGATACCTTAATGACTAATGGAAACAACCGTCGATCTTCGTTACACTTTACGGACAAGATAGAAATAGCCATAGATCTTCGTTACAGCCATAGATCTGCCGGAGAAACCTTACTTATGGACAGACGAAAACGGCAGCCAGAGAAACAAAAGGTGTATGTGTGTGTAGAGAATAGCATGTGCCTAGAGAAGGAGATGGATGTTGTTTGCTTGTATGCTGCAACAAACACCGCTGCTTATGATTTCCGCCCAAGGAAACACAGATCGTTGTATTATTATGTTAAACAATAGTTTGTTATTAATCTTTGTTGGATTGGAAAAATGAGATCTTGTTGGTATAGATTAAAGTATGGGCGGTTGGAAAAACAATTGATTACAGAAAAAAGTTGCAGGTAAGACTTTTGGGAGAAGATAATGGTATTATGACTTTTTTGATGACTACACATATTATTATTATTATCTATTTAATATACATATAAAGTTAAATGGACTCTAGAAATCAATTTTGTAATTAATATTGATATTGGGTATTTGTAGCACTAAACTAAATATAAAATATAAATAAATAATAAAATATAAATATAAATAAATAATAAAATATATGTAAAATAAAATAGGAATGAGGTACCCCAGCAAACTCACTTTTATTACTTTATTATATTATTAGATATATTAGATTTTATTTGTATTTATTATATTTAGTGGTGTCCCCACTGCATTTCTTTTATCTTCAAAACAACTACTCACATATTATTCATTATTTTAGGGCTTCCATTCAATGTTGTATTTCAGCTTCCATCGGTTTATTCAGCTTCTATCGGTTTCAATAAATGATTATCAATTTTATTTGATAGGGTTTCTTTCAACTTCCCATTCCAATTCCAACGGTTGCAATATTTTAATGATGGCAGTGGGAGAGAAAACGATTCCCGTGGGTGTGTGTATATATAGGAGGACATTTGGATATGGTTTGGTATACCAATCAAGATTCATTGCAATAAGATGGCTAAGAATGTCGGAGCTTCGAAGAAAGTTGTTAAGGAAGGTGGAATGATGTTCTTGAACGAGATCAGGGAAGGTACGAGGGGTCCAATAACAGTAATGGTTTGTAGAAAGTGGGATGTCAATAACATTCGTGGTCGATACATTAGCACAGATTTCGTTGTTTCAGATGAGAAGGTCAGTTGTTTCATCTTTTAAGCTACATAATTGATATTTTCGTTTTTCATATTTGGGTTATGCAACCTGTTAAGGTTTAATTGTAATTGAGAAAGGTATTAAGATGCTTCTATATTCAGGGTAATGTGATACACTGCACTGCAAAGAGCAATATCTCTCACTGGTTTATTAACAAGTTAGAGGAAGGCTGTGTTTATACAATGCAGGATTTTGTGGTACATCCAAGCAAGGAAGCGTACAGGGTCATACAGGATGCATCTTATATCATTGAACTTGACGGTGATACTGGTTTCCGCAAGACGACGGTTACTACTGGTGGATTCGCCCGATACCCTTTTCAGTTGGTTGATTTTGAGGCCTTAAATCCTGCAGAGAAGATACGTTTGTCTGGTCAGTCTGTTTATGTTTAATGTAGTAAACAACATACTGCAATTGAGGTTATTGTACTAATCGCTATATGTGTGGCAGATGTTGTTGGCTGTGTGTCTTCCGTTAGTGAACCTGGAATCACTAGCACTGGGGCAAAGACACTTGAATTCAATCTGGTCAACCAGAGGTATGAATATTGAATATGTGGTGAATATTGAATATGTGGTGTCTTTTGTGTTTGTTAATCTGCCTTTTATGCCTCCGCTATGTACATAGGGGCAAGCAGGTAAGAGTGACGTTGTGGGGGAAGTTAGGCGACGAACTGCTGTGTCGTATGGGTAAGAAGAGTGAAGTGTATTTCATCGTTCTGACTGCAATGATTGCAAAACTATATAACGGTAAATTACTTAAAGTTCCCGGTATTGTGTATGTTCAGCGACCTATTTCATCAAAATTCATATGCATTCTCACATGACCCAACACTGTGTCTTTTGTTCATTACTGCAGGTCAACTAACTGTTTCAAGTTCCTCTGCGACAATTATTTTTGATAGCGAAGATATTCCAGCACTTAAAGAGTTTAAATGTGAATACAGGTGTACATCTGTTTTACTTGGGCTGAATGGAATAGGATGTTGTCATCTTGAAATTGTTCTTTTATATGTTTCAGTGAGGTTGATTTGAAGGACTGTATTGAGCCAATCAAGGCACCTGCTGCACGGTGGGGAACGATTGCTGATATACTGGATTGGGGGCGTACCAATGGCAAGGATAATGTATGCAATTTGTTGTTTTCTTTTACCGTGAATGTTAAGGTGTTTATGTTGTTTGTGTGCTAAATGTTGTCTCTGAAATCATGTAGAATGCTACATTTATGTGCAAGGTTGATATCATATATGTGAGGACTAAGCATAGTTGGTATAACCTCACATGTACTAACGGTAAGTGTCGAAAAGGATGTGAACGTATTGACGGGAAGTTCCATTGCCCCGGATGTGCAACGGATGTTGCATACCCACGCGTGAGGTATATCTATATTTGTACAATTTGCATGGTTCCTTGAACCTGTAAGTGATCTTTTTGTTTTCACAACATATATACCCGTTAGTGTTATACCTTGGCTTTCATGTCGCAGGTTTAGAGTTCAGCTTGATGTGAAAGATGAGACTGGAGAGATAGTAATTGTATGTTTTGATGAAACCGCCGAAAAGCTGGCAAAAACAACCGCAAGTGAACTCCTTGATCAACAATCTGGAGGTAAGGAATCTCTTTACTTTTTGGGGGGCATAATCTGGAAAATATTGGGGCTGTTGTTTTCATGTTACTCATATGCTTCTATAGGATACCTTTGATGACTCGGTACTTCCAAAGTGTTTGGCGTCCTTGGTCGGCACGACCCAAGTATTTGAAATACGCTCTGCCACGTATTATCAGTATGGGGATTATGAGAGTTTTAATTGCAACAAGGTTCTGTCTCCTGAACACCTGGATGAGAAAGTTGCTGGTGACTCACCCAACAACCAAGTCGGGAGTTCCAAAGTGGTCTCTTCAATAGCAACCCCGGCAAAACCCCGTGAGACAAACATGAGGAAAAAGTAAGTGGTTTCAAAAGTAATATGTGAAAACATCAATTAGATATTAAAACAAAAATTCCTTCCCAATTTTGCCAGCGTTGTCTATGAAGACTCTGAAGAAGATGATGGCCCTGTTGATGGATCAGCAAATATCTCAATTGATGTTCACGCTATAAACATAAGAAAAAAGTAAGTCATATGAAAAGGAACACATGAAAGCATAAATGAGTTGCGATCACCAAATTTTTTTGCCCAAATTTGGCAGTGTTGTCTTTGAAGATCGTGAACCAGCTGATGGCTTGAGTGAGACATCCGCAAATTGTTCGGGTGATAATCGGGCGAACAAGAAACTAAGGTTAGTAACAAATATGTTACTTTCCTTTGATACATATCTGTGAAAACTGTTCCTCACATTTCTCTGTTATACTATGTCAGGTGTGGAGATAAACATGGAGCAAAACTCATTTCCGCAAATCAGGAGCAGCATCCAGACGCCGGTAATCTTGGTTAAAGGGAGCCCGAAGATATCCAGAACAACAGATAATCTGGGATTTTTTATTCAGGAATAAAGTTTGTTTTGTGTTTGGGGTATTTTATATTACCCGTCTCATGAACATTTTATGGTTTTGCAAGTTGATTGTTTTTATTTTAAAATGTTAAGTTACTTTTGGTTTATGATTGGTTTTAAAACCCAGAGTCCAATGAAATGACATATGTTTTGGTTCCCTTATGTTGTGTTTTGATATTGGTATATTTTTGGAATGTCGTTACATGTGATTGACTATGTAGAGATAGGATATAACCAAGTTTGGTGTTATGTGATGAATTGCATATGCTTTGATGCTAAATGGCATTCGGGCCACTAAACCATCAACCTGCTGTCCATGTTACAGGTCATGCTTATAGCTAATGACTACAATACTTGACGACTTACATAACAATTGCCAGGCCTAAATATGAGAAAGACACCATTTAAATTGGGTTAAATGTCAATTTTGAACACCTTTGGCAATCGCTGTCATGTTAAACATCTTATATTCTAGAGTAAATTTCATTAGGTGCCCCTGTGGTTGTCGCGATTTGAGTTTCGGCCCCTGTGGTTTAAAAATGTCATTAGGTACCCC
>JAOXNX010000032.1:13253734-13264814 GCA_028566075.1 Solidago caesia
TAACCTATAACCGGTTATTACTATTTCGGTTAATAATCGGTTCGGTTATCGGTTACAAATCGGTTCGGTTCGGTTAACCAGTTTTTTTTGACACCTCTAAGCTGGTCCATATGCTTCGAATGATTGGGCTCTATATTGTCCTACCAGATTGACACTAGTCACTAGTGGCCTAGTGGGTACTGGGTACGTGGGTAGTCCTGATGAATTGACAACATAATTAAAACATTTTTTTTTTCTTCAGTTTTTGACCAATTAATAGATTATATGGTTATTAATTAATTAATTTATTTTGTAAAGAGGTTATACCTCTTTACAATTTTATTTAAAATTTTATTTAATCAATCAAAAAGTAACCGCAATTGAAATAGTTAACTCCAACATTTAAAGAACATAGATCTAAGCTTGAACAATCTCCAAGAGTTATCTATCTATGACCAATACACAATCTTATTCTATAGAAAATATTTTAAGCCTCTCCTAATGGTTGCATCGGTTATCCATCTTGAAAAAACTTTTAATAGCTAACTTCTAGGCTAACTCTTACAACCATCTATTACACCAAGATGCACCGAGTATTCAGACTTCCTCCAAAGAGGCATAGGTCTCATACCTAGCTCAATGTTATTAACTAATTGAAAGTAAAGTTTATTTAAAAAACGATTTCATCTGAATTACAAGAATACTATTAAAATTTGTTTGACAAGAGTTCTCCAATTAATTAAATAACGATTCTCAAAGTGTCATCAACGGTAAAAAAAATTTTTTTATAGGTTTATAAATATCACATGTCATCAATTTGTATAGCTATTAAATTTATAAACTTAACTTCACTACGCAAAAAGCCATAAACTTTATAAAGCTTTAAATTAAGAAGATGTTTAATTAACTTGAACATTTCTCATATTATATCATCATAAACTTTACGTCTCTGTAAAAGCTTAGATCATAAATCATTTCAACCTTTATTAACTTACACTTGCAAATGCCCTAACTTATAAATTAAATACAATCATGACTATTTAGTACGGACATGGACGGGCATGTTAAGGGACATGTCAAAATAAATTCCTAGTAGTATCAATTTACAAACTAAGAAAATAGAAATTTTCTTTTGTCTTTTTTGAATTTTAACGAGGACATTATTAATTATTATTTGTTGTATGTATTGAAAGAAAACAGTATGGAAAATAATGTTTTTAAGGTTTTAAAAGTAATAGTATTTTTCTTGTGAAATTTCATGCAAATAATATTTGAGGAATTAGAGGGTAATACATGACAAAGTCAAAATACATGAAAAGTTAAAAGAGAGAAAATATAAATTAGAATACACATAGGATGACTTAAAGAAAATAAAAATAATAATTGTGACCGTACAATGCATGACAACCGCATGTATTTTAAATAATTTAGCAAGGATACACGGCTAAAAGATAAACGGCTAAAAGGTGGAAGATGGTGGCATCCGGGTCCCGTTATAATTGTGTAATAGAGAGAGTTATAGGGGTATCTCCCAATAATTATAAAACAAGGCCTTAAATTATTTTTTGAAAAAGTCATAACCCTTGGATGAAAAGTAAGATTGAATTGTAGCTTTTAGATTGTTTTGCTTACCTCATCTACCTTTTTTAGATTTATTTACTAAATTACTAAATTACTACATGACATTTACATTACATTTCCCTTTAATGACATTTACGTTTACAATCCCTTTTATATAAAATTAAAATTTATAAAAATTACATATCTTATAATAAAAACAATAAATCAAATAGAGGCTACAAATCGTATGATTTCAATTACATTGTAACATCATATGATTTCAATTATATATCAACATCAGATGGAAACTGTCATTCTTAATCAAGTAAAATATATTTTTAACCAACATCAAGATATCCTTAACATCGTATGGAGGTTATCATTGTTATGAAAAATTCATGGAATGTATTGTTATAATTACAGGGTATTTGTTTTCCTCTCTATATTTTTAATAAAAGAACTTTTTTTTTAATTTTTATCATGAATCAAACAACATAAGCAAACATATTTTAGTAGTTTTTTCATTGATTTTTTTGGGTTTTGTTTTCTTTTATTTATTGTTTCTTACTTGTGCTAATAGAGAAAATCAAATAACCGAATTTCAAATATAATTTCCTTGTTATTTTTGTTTCTAAGCAATAGTGATTTTTTTTTCTTTTATTTTGGTTGCCTTCTTTTAATAAGAAAAAATCTATATGTAAATATATTAATTAATAATGACAAAGATATCTTTGAAACAAAAAATATAAAAAAATTTGGACTTCAGTTTTGACTTTCAAAGTCCAGCATTTTTTCATAATCTTGAAATATTTTACAATACTTTGATAATTAAGACACCTAAATTTATCTTCTCATTGTACCTATCTTCTCATTGTACCATATACTCATGGAATCTTCGATATTCAATACACAAAGAATTATCATAAGAAAAATATCATTGTTTCTCAACATGTAGTGTATTAAAATATTAATGTACGTTATTACGAAAATTTAAAATGCAAATAGTTATATAGGTTTATCCGCGTATTACGCGGGACAATAATCTAGTATATAATAAAAGAGAAACCTTAATTCATAACTAGAGAAGTATGAACCATTAGATCAAGTTCAACTTTTAATTAGAGTCATTAGATCAAAATGATGATGTCATATACCTTTTTTAGATATAATTTTAATTCAAATCATTATTAATATTAATTAATAGGTAATTAATGATAGAAAACAAATATGATATTTTTGGTATTTATATTGTTGGCCTGTATCTTGTCACAATAACAATATTCATTAACCAATTGTGATTTTGAACCTACATATATCATTATACTATAATTAAAAAAAGTTTATACTTTATTACGATTTTTAATATAATGTAATGTTGGATCGACATGATATTAACTTGTTGTGATTTTAAACCTAAATATATTATTTATAATACCTTCTTACTTATCACAATTCTATCTTTTTATTTTCTCAATTCAATTCACTAATTACAAATTATAATATCATGACAAGAAAATTATGGAACATCCGAGTTAAAGTCGTCTTTTTATTTTCTATATTCAATTCATTAAATTACAAATTATAATCTCATGTTTAGGTTGTTTATAACGATTCCTTTTAATTATATATGACTCTTGGCAGTATGGTTTGTCATCATCTAATAATTAGTCAATAACACATTTAATTCTCTCACTTTTAATCTTTTTATCTACAAACTCTTTCATTTAAATCCGTTTATGATTTGATTATTAAATTTTTGTTTGTATCTTTGTTATAATTTAGGAAAATTAATTGATATTGTATTTTTAAATAATAAGTATTTTAATAAGACGACTCATATGTTTTTGACTACTCATTTGAATGGTTGTAAATCATCATGTTAACCATAGTTAAAAAAGCTCTTGATAAGTTTTAAATTTTGTTTATGTATTTTTTTTTTTAGTTTACATTTTCCCTTTCTATTAAACATGTTATTACATTGCGGTTCAAAAGTCCAGTTCGTAATAATACTTATTTACAAGTTAATAAATAACTTTAAAATAAAACATGTCTAAATATAAAAATTTCAAATATTTTGTTAAGATTTACATAATATGTGAGTGCTTGAATGCATTTATTGATATTTATAACTTTTTTTTAAAAAACCTCAGTATCTTAATGTATAATTTATTTATTTTAATTATCGCGTATTACGTGAAAATAATCTAGTTAGGTAATAATGTCCAAAACCCGTCATAGGACAATGCCCCTAAATCGCCATGTTGCTCGTAAGGGTCAGCCTACTAATATGTCAAACACCACATGGAGATTTCCATGCCCTTCGGTAAACCATTTGGGGAAGTGACCCATGGCCCGAAAGTGGACATTTTGATCGTGTTTCGCAATGAGAAAAAATCATTATCTTACCCCAACTCTTTAGAAAATTGTTCACTTCTCGTTAAGGATAGCCTCCTACAAAATACATTAAATTTCTCTTTAGCAAATTGTCCACTTCAAATAATTTATTTTCACCCGTTGTTTTTAGCAATATTTTGAAAGGCAAAGAGTTACTACTTTTTCCTTCTCAAAATAAAGTCCTACTCCTAAATTTAAATTTTTAAATAACTTTACACCTTTAAGCCAATTATAGTTGTAATACATATTTCCAAATTATGGAACAAGGTATATCGCATTATCATGAACTATAACTAAGCCATAGATTTTATATGAAGTAGCATACTATCCTCGCAATGCAACGATATTAAATATTTTTTGGACGTTGTTTAACGATTTTTATAGTGTTTCATCCCAGCTTCGTAGGTGTAATAGTATAGAAGATAATGTTTCGATGAATTAAAAATTTGTATTATTGTTTTTCATAATTAAGAATTATAAAGTATAGTTTATAAAAAATTAAATTGATAATAAAATAAGTTAGTTATATAAGAAAAGAAATTTGACTAAATGTATAAAGAAAGTATAAGTAATAAATTAATAGGGGTCGTAAATACTACCCTCATGATTAGACCATGTCCCAGAGATTTAATAAAAGAAAGGTAACAACTAGTATTGAAAGCTAGTTGCCTTTGGAAGCGTTTGCTGGTAACCAAAGCATATTGTTCCTGCAACGAGGAGTCAGATAAGGTGAAAATCTCATGTACGGTTCTGTAAAGTGACAGTAAAGATGACTTATCTGTCAACTTTTCACTATTACCCCTCTTACAAAATATTGTTTCTAAATTTCCAAAGCATGTAATTCTACAGTAATAACTATATATAAAATAAGACCACTTTGTAAAGTCTGACATTTATTATTAGAATACATAAGCTATGGCTAAAAGGAAATGGAATAGGTACATATCCCATGTCATGAAACCAAGTTCACGCAACTCATTAAAGGATATGATAATCACTACACCAAATTGTTGGGTTTTCCCTCCCTAGTGGTTCCCTGACTTCGTGGATCGGTCGCTAGTGTCTGCCTGCCCTTAAGCGATGGCCTCCATCATCGTGGATGTAACGGCTAGCCGTCCCGTAACACGAACGTTCAAAAAAATATATAATTATTACTTAATTTAGGACTCGTGTTAACATGCGGCACAATAAGATAAAATTATGTTGTTATTCTATTATATTTGACAATAATAGTAAAAAACTATTTCTAAAATTACTTTAAAATTGTATTACTCGTCTATACCAATGTTTATACATTTTTTGGCTTAATGTCTTATAACTCACCTCAAAAGTAAAAAAATTAACCCAAAAATAAACTTGTCCAGAAAACAACATCGTGAATGTTACTTACATGTCAATCAGTATTCGCGATATATAAAAAACGGTTAGGCAACGTATATATCTGAATAACAAAAAAACTTATCCTCTCGGAATAACTTAAATAAAAAAAATTTATCCGTTTTATGTAGACAATATTAGTATGGATACCTTTTCATAATTCTTAAGAGCTAGAAAACTTCATTTTTCACAGTATATCATTAAAGTATTTAGTAAAATTTTAATGTTATCAACATGTCAATTAGTATTCATGATACATATAGATCTTGGTGTATATTATTAGCATAATTTATTAGATATTTACAATAATGTTTTTTCCGTCGATTGTTAATGAACACCAGGTTATCAAGTGAACCAGTGTTATCAAAAGTTTATATTATTTTAAGCGTCATTAGTTTTAAACAAGTTGAATAATTAAAATAATGACAGTCAAATCACATTGGTAGAAAAATATATATATACTAAGTTCCTTAATTATACAAAAATATATATTGTAATACTAGCAATAACTCATCATAATTTTAATGAAACCCAAAAAGGTATTATATTATTGATATCATCACAAGGTGGTTTAAACAAATCATACATTGAACAGATAATATAAATTATGTTAAATTGCAAATTATTTAGAAAGAAAGAATACCAAAGGAAAAATAAATTATTAGTACGGAAGTCGGTATGATTTGAAGGGGGGAAAGGACGGCATAATTTAAAGGAAAAGGTGTAAAACCGTCTAAAAGTGACAATGATATGTAACGACCAACATTGGCCCCCCATCTTCTCTTTTTACCTTTTTCATGGTAGTAATTAGTAAATATAAATAGGGGAAAACTTGTCAATGATCCAGTATCAACTCATGAGACGTTCAGATTTTATCAAAAGGCGAGAATTTGATCGTCATTAACTCTATTTGAAAGGAGACATGTAAGGTTTTTTCTTAGATGTCTACTCAATGTTGGATGTAGCAGAGCCTATATAACCGACTACCCTGATCTTCGTAGGTCCTCACAGTTGAATGGTAGATACGTGTTCTATTTGACAATTGTCGTTACAAAAATAATTAGGGGAAAATTTCAAAGGATCAATGATCACAATGTTGTTTATTTTTATTTATCTTTAAAGGTTAATTTGTATATTCGAACAAATTGAGTACAACAAACTTAAACTATTACCGTTTTTTTAAAAAACTTTAAATATAAAGAATTTAAGTTTATTAATTCCAAATGGTTGGGAGATTATGATTGTAAGTTTGTTGTGGCATATGGAAAGCTCCACTTGATACCGTACACCATGAGTCCGGCTATTTCATATCATTTGTTTGTCACGACATCACAAATGGCTTTATTTGACACTTTCTACCTTTTAATTATTCTATTAATTCCATACCTACGTCTACACGATAAATCTTTTCATAATACAAAATGAAACATAAACGATGTGTTTATCTCGATGTGACACTTCTAACAATTTAGTCATTTATACGCATGTTACTCTATGCTAGTTTAAAAAGTTTGTAAAGTTTTGTTAAACTGTTCGCACTTATATATGTGTACATATTGTGTACATCAATAAGTGTGAACAAATTTAAAAGATTCACATTTAAAAGTATAAAGAAAAATGTTCATACTAATAAGTGTATACAAATCTCATAGTAGTATGCACTTTTAAAAGTGAAGATCAATTATTTTCACACGAAATCTTCACACAAGGGAAGTACAGATAAATCATGTGCTAAAAATTGATTTTCACTCTTAAGAATGCATAAAAATATAATATATGTAACAATTACGAGTGTAAACCCCTATGTTTCACATTTTCAAGTGTCAAAACTTATAAATATGTTCACACTTATTGATGTAGGCTGTAGACAGTTTTTATACTTTTATAAGTGCGAACAATTTAACAAAATTTTACGCATTTTTAAAAAATGCGTTGAATAAGATGCATACAAATGACTAACTTTTTATAGTGTGATAAAACATCGAGCGTCTGAAATGTTGGATATCGGAAAAAGTTGCTATTTTATAAATTCGATTGATGTGATTAAATTTATATTCATGACCCAAAATTTTGTTTAATTTTAACAAAGTGCACTGCTACCATTATTTAGGTGCAACTTGGGCAACTATATATGATCAATTTATCAATTAATTTTAAACCAAAGTTGCTTCATATACCGGATAAAAGTAACAAAAATATATAGATGAATGAACGAATTTATCTGGTCTTAACAAAATCTATTGATCTAATACTTAGTATTGGTCTTAACGAAGACCTTATCGATCAAAAATATAACTACAAATAAAACCAAACAAGTTTCGATTTAATTTTTGTATCAATTTATGTACATATAAGAATACAATCTAGTATAATATGTAAAAAAAAAAAAAGGCATCAATAAAGTGATAAACCAGCCTTCTATCAATTAATCTAAGCTTTTGCCATGTTAAAAGAGTTCAAGTCTATAAGGCTTGAATATTGTTTCTTAAATGTGTAAATAGATGATGAACATTGTCTTAAAACGTACAACATTTCTAGCTATAAAATTTGTTATGGTAAACTAGAATAGTATCCGTGCAATGCGTAGTGGTCGATGATTTTCCCAAAAACATTTAAATTCTGATGTAAATCAAGTTTATAAATAAAACTCATGGTGGTCGGTGGTTGGCTTCGTTGACTACTGGCTTCGTGTTATCTATCACACCGACATATTTAAATTGTGTTTTTTATTTGTTGGTGGAATATCCAAATATGAAATAATTGACCAAAATAAATTTCATTTGATAGGAAGTGTATGTAGTATAATAATTTTACAGTTTTTAAAAATTTAAATTTTAATAGCCTGACTCAAATGTTTATAACGTAGTATAAATAGATAAGAAAAAAATAATGATGGGGAGAAAAAGGTCAATTTGGACATCATATGGTAACAAACACTTTGGAATACAATGCTAAATGTACCTTTAAAAATCCTGTTTCCCACACGGAGAAAATCTTCAATGATGCGATACATGCAATTTACCCAGGACCATTTCTTTCCTTTTTATATATATCTGAACTAATACACGGAAACTATAATATAATTCAACAACAAATGTGTTAAATAAAACTTTAAAACATTGTACTACTAATTCAATATATTTTGTAACTAATAAAGAGAGCATTTAACAAGTATAGAGTTATTTACCTTTATAAGCATCAAATCAAATTAGATATAAAAAATATACATAAACCTACACTTTTATGGTCACACTTAGCTTGAATTGAAACTTGCCAATGTATAGTGACTAGAATTAATATCCGCACAATGTGCAATGTTTATTGGTTGAAATATTTAAGTTTTTATATAAATCAATTAATAAACTTTAAAGAATATATGTAGCTAATGAGTTAAGGGTGATGATAGACGGTGGTCGGCTTCACATAGTTATTTTAAATTGTATTTTTATTTGTTGATAGAATATTTAAAGATATAAATAAATGACCTAAATTACTATAATATATATTCATACTAAATTTTTTGATCAAATTAAAAGAATAATTTATTATTTATTGTGTGAAATATTTATCAAAATTATCCTTATTCTTTAAAATTTTAAATATTACGAAAATTTCTTTATGCTTTATAAAAGAGTTTAGATTTGACAATTGAATAAATATATGATATACTACAACTATAAAACCCAAAGTCTACAGTTGAACCACTAAATAAAATTTTTATCATATGACCCTATTGTAATTTATTGTAGATTTCATTTAATATAAATTTGTATTTGAATCTTATAATATTATTTTATTATTATCCATAAACCATGATAATATAAGCTATGAACATACTCGATAGACATTCAGCTGGCTCCACCCGACTCCTCCTGGCTCCTCCCTGATTAAACCCTAAAAATAGTTTTCAATAATGGAATTGATATAGGTACCACAACTTTTGATTTATTTACAATACTGTATAACTTTTACTGCAAACTATACAAATTAACAATGCATAACAATGGTAGATTATTCAAAAGTTGCGGTACGTATATCATCCCCCTTTCAATAAACTTCTATTAACATACATTTGATTATTTGCATAAGACGCAATTTTTTTTTTGGTAAAATGTATTTCGATTCAGACGTGACTGCGAGGCAATTTTAACCAGCTATTGCTGGACCTCACAGGAAATTCCTTTGAGATGAGAACCCCCAGGCTCGAACCCGAGACCTGTGGTAAACTCACCCCCAGGGCCCCGCATAGCAGGTTTAAGTGATACCCCTGGCCAACTCACCTAAGTGAGTTGGTTGCATAAGACGCATATAATTTTGGTAACGAATAGTATAAAACTTTATTATTGTGTAATCTTAATGTTAATAATATAATAAGAAAAGGAAATCTAAAAAAAACTCTTATTTTTTAACTTTTATGTCTTTAAAATACCTAAAATGCCCCTCTTTCTTATATTAAATTTTCCTAATTTATTTTATGTTTGTGGTGCAAATCCTAGCCATATTAACGTAGCCGTGCATTGCACGGGTTCTAACTTATAACTAGATTTTATACCGGTGTATATACATGGACAGAAACAAAACATTACATTTTAAAAAATTATAAAAGTTGATATTTCGTTATGTCTCATACAGATTAAATGAGTCCTATTATATTACATGTTAAATGATTACATGTTAAAGTAATATATATACTTAAAGTATTGCAAACATTATTATAATATTATTTATTTTATTTATTGATCAAATTTATTAGATCTTTAGTCTCGTATATACATACGGTAAATTAAAATAACTACAGTAAATGTTTTAAATTAGTTTTATACATAATGGTATTTTCGATTTATATATTCATTAAAAATGTAAGTTAACATATAGTTTAATATTTTATGAAGGAAAAAAAGAGTTATTAATAACATGTTAAAAAATTGTATTATGTAAGGCTAAAAAGTGTAAATTAGTAATGAAAAACTAAAAAGTGTAATATACAAAATAATTAAATATTTAGCCCTTATTTTGTTGAAGAAATTTAATTAATACAGATATATAAATATGATATAAGAAAAGCTTAATTTGAAGGAATGGAGAGATATGATTGATCAATAAATGATTGATCACCGAGACAGGAAACACAACCTCGTTTGGGAAGAATGGAACGAGTCACCATTTAAAGTTGGCTAATTATTCTGTTTTTTGTTGGTTGCGGACTGGTTATAGTCTTTTGGTCTTTGTTTGGTTTTAGAGTATGTTTCCTGTGGGACGTTTTTTTTTATGTTGTTGGGCGTGTTTCCCCGTAACTTGTTTGGGCTCGTAACAAAAACATCTTTGAAGTGAAAACCGGTGGATCGGCCTTTATTGATGAGGTTTTTTCTTGTGTCCTGTTTTGTAAGTGGCACAAGTTTTTTCCAACCATTTTGCGAGCTTAGCAGTTAAAGTTTCGAGTAGGGTCTAGATGTGTAATTTTATATTCTAGATTGTATTCTTTGTACTTTGGTCACTAGCACCTTGCTAGTTGCCCTTTTTTAATATATATATATTCTCTGCAGTTTAAAAAAAATAAATGATTAGATTAATTGTATTTTAGTATATATATAAAAGATACTTCTCTAATATATAATAAAAGAGAAACCTTATTACATCATCATGTCAAAGTATACTCGTTCGATTAGTTTTTCCTTAATGGACCTATGGTTTAGATTAAAAGATTGATTCTTGTTGATGTCATAAATTAAGATTTAATTTTAATTTAATAAATTCAAATATTGTCATTAAT
>JAOXNX010000032.1:13300203-13316187 GCA_028566075.1 Solidago caesia
CCCGTCGGGTTCTACAAAACCCGAACCGGTTTGGTCAAACCCGGGTTTGACCGGGTTCGGTTTCGGGTTTTTTTTCGGGTTCGGTTTTTTTTTGCACGACTAATCACCTTAACCAAGCTACCTTGTTACCTTGTTCATATTAAATTTTTGATTATACGTTCATTATTTATACTACGTTATAAATCAAATAGATGGTATTTTAATTTTTAAAATTTTTAAATATTTCCTTATTTATCATATCATTTGATATTTATAATTATATTACTTATATATTAATATATTAATGAATTAATCTATAATATATAATAAAACAAAAGACCTCTCTCCCATCTTCTCAAAAGATGAACTCTAATCCTTAAATTGATCATCTCTTTACTGATGTAATTCTAAATTTTCTTACTGTTTTATCAAAAATACCCTTAATGAAATAATTTACAATATCTATCCTTTAACCCCTAAA
Source organism: Solidago caesia (assembly GCA_028566075.1). Lineage (NCBI taxonomy): Eukaryota > Viridiplantae > Streptophyta > Magnoliopsida > Asterales > Asteraceae > Solidago > Solidago caesia. Next base: position 13,300,664 of record JAOXNX010000032.1, read on the forward strand.
ATAACTACACTATCTCCTTTTATAACAATTACCTTTGCATCAATAACCTACACTACACGCCGTCGCCGTCGCCAATCGTCACCGCCGCCACCCGTCGCCACCACCGCCCCCGCCTTCGCATTACGCGGGTGCCCTTCTAGTGTAGAACAATATGCATTTTGACTTGACTCATTTAGGTCCTTTTTTTTCCTCTTCCAAGTAATTACAACTTTATAATACGTTTATATGAGACCATTTTGTTATTAAATCATCGTCGTTTTGGTATCAATTAACCTTAATGTACTTTTATGGTCATATTATTCGACGTCATTTTGGTAGCAAAATGACATAATATGAACATGTTCTATTTTTTTAATGATCTGAAACGGACATTAAAAAAACTACAACGATTTAGGAAAAAAAAAAAAAAAAAAAACCAATAAAATTTAATGATCTCAAATTAAGAAACAGATTAATCAGATAATACATAAATGTCCCAGGTAAATAACCGTTCTAGCTATTATATATCATCTAATATCTACTGCCCTATCATATAGATGAGAGAGAAGAAAATCTAAATTATAACTTTTAAAAGGATTATATATAGTATCATGAAAACAAAATATCACCAAACCAAATGATTATGCCGAGACCACCTTTGTTCAAACATTGAATATTTATTGCACATAACTTATGAAGAAAGATGTCTCTCTTGAAACTCCCCTTTCAATAAATAATACACAAATACCATATCCTTCCCTTTATAAAAAGTTTCTTACATATCATTAGAGATTCCTAGAAAGAGAAAATTAGAAAGAATGGAGCTTGCTCTGAGCTTAGGAGATGCACCAAAGTCTGTTTCATTTGATGATCAAAACATATCACAACATCACAAGAAGAAGGAATTAGGGTTTTGCATGGGCTTAGGAACAAGCAGCCAGATTCAAGATCATCAACACAAGAACATCATAAAGAAACATGATGATGAGAAAACAATTTGTTCTTCTTCATCGTCGGATCCATTGCCGCTACAGCTCGATCTTCTCCCTTGCTCATTATCTCTCCATCAATCTCCATCACCTTCTCACCGTTCCTTTCCATGGCTATCTCAAATTTGTAAATCCAACTTCTTCTCTTCTTTTTCATGCTTGATCTTATTCAGTTTTGGTTTTCCATTTGCTTTTTATAACGATAACTATCTATATACAACAACAGATAGAAAACCAAGACTGGAGTTCTATCTGTTGTTTTTCAACTTTATTTATTGTCAATATTAAAAATTACTTCTCTAGATTTGTTAAGCACAAGCAAAAGATCATAAACAACAAACTCTCCTGCCTATTTTTGTTGTGATGGTTCTAAAATCACAAAATCCGTGGGTTCTTTTGTTAAACCCCTATCATTTTGATGGTTGAAACTTAGAGGATGTTAATTGATTTCTTTTAGGTTATTCCAAAAAAGAAAAAAATCTAACTCATTTTTGTATGTATGTGTCGTTTCTATTAAAGAGTTGTTGTGATTCTTGGTGAATGCTGTTAATTTAGTTCTAATTAAAATAAAAAAGATGGTTTATATTAGTGGGGTTTATTCTCAATTTCATGTAACAATGTCATTGAAGGCACAAAATATTTACAAATGCACATTCTTGGTTTATTAATTTGTACATAAGTTAAGATTACTCCACTTCAATTTTGTTGGAATTACTCTTGCTATGATGAACAAATCACAGGTAATATATGAATAAACTTGCTATTTGATTAATACTTGCAATTAATTCTTTGTTCATACAATTTACTGATACATTGATGCTATTTAAACTATTATAATAGACGGTCATCACCAAAACATCACGATGATTCATAATAATCACGTCTTCTCTTGAATCATTGTGTCTGTTAGTTGATGTCCCTTTGTGAACCAATGCATCCTTTCCTTTCCTATAACACATACTAGACACATACATACTTTCTAACTTGACATATTTTAAACCAAAGTTTTGATTAACTTTCAACAAATTCAATTCCTCCTATAAGATTTCTTTTAGGGTTTTCTAGACTACCTTGGTTATTAATTTGTGTACGTAACTTCAAATAAACAGTAAAAGGAGAACCAGGTTCCCAAACTAAGCTGGGAAAAGGGCTGGATGTGAAGCCGCTAAAAGCAGTATATGATCCAGAGATTGGTGAAGAACCGATGACAGTTCAGTCTTCTCCTAACGACAGTACTAACAGTGATACGTCATCCTTTCACATGGATTTCTGCTCCATTTTCAAGAGTGGCACTGGTAGCAATATATTGCCATCAAGGAAAAGGGAAATGCAATTTGTAACGGGGAACATGGATTATCTAGTAGAAGTTTCAGAAAGCGATCATAGAGTTTCTTCACGACGAGGAGGGTATGGTGGAACTAGTGATGAAGATGACAATGGATTGGGCAGAAAGAAGCTCCGACTCACGAAAGAACAATCTGCTTTTCTTGAAGATAGTTTCAAAGAACACAATACCCTCAATCCTGTAAGTCTCTATCACAGCTTTAAGTTAATATAATCATAAATCTATATACTTTAAATGATATAGAACCCATTCACCCTCTTTAAGTTGTATCAAATCAAAATATAAAAAAAAAACATAACACTATTTTCAAATATGTTTCTGCATTGTTTAAAAGTTCTAGGAAAAATAAATATGATTCTTCTGATCTAAATCATATCCTTGTTTCTTTTATGATACATGCATACATCTCTTAATTGTTTCCCTTTTATTAATGTTTCGTTTAACAAATTATCTTTGCAGAAACAGAAGCTAGTTCTAGCAAACCAGTTGAATCTTCGACCACGACAAGTAGAAGTGTGGTTTCAAAACCGAAGGGCAAGGTACTAACATAGTTATGATTGATAATTAACAACAATAGTAATTGTCCAACGACCTTATATATCAAGTCATCGATACTTTTCTCAAGATATTGTTGAATATCCGTGTTCATTCAAATTAATTGTTTCAATGTGAATTAGTACTATAGTAGGAGTACATCAATCTGGAGACACTGCATCCATTGGAAACAAGTATATAACATAGTCATTCTTAAAATGCTATAATAGTGTATTAACCATGGTCTTATTGTTGACGATATGCTCATGAGGTTATTATTATGATCGGAGTATAAGTAACTTAGTGTAATTATTAATTTACGAATTGATCCAGGACAAAGCTGAAGCAGACTGAAGTGGATTGTGAGTTTCTAAAGACATGTTGCGAGTCACTGACAGAAGAAAACAGGAGATTACAAAAGGAGCTTCAAGAACTAAGAGCCTTAAAGACTTCCCAACCTTTTTACATGCAACTACCAGCCACCACCCTCACCATGTGTCCTTCCTGTGAACGAGTCGTCACCACCACCACCACCTCTACAACCAATCCAGCCAGCACTGGCACTGCATCCCCTCAACAACCTGCCAATGCTGGATGTCCATTGCTGTGATTTTCTTTTGAAAAGTCTTCTGCCTCTTGGAAGCTGGCTAAGTTATAATGAAGATGAAAACGTTGCAAAAAGGCCGGACAATGGTTTATATATCTTTGCATATGTATATAACTTTTGTCGATTTTTGCCATATGTTCTTTGATTGCCGTCTCTCAAGATTTGTCTACTTTTGCGGGTTCTTTTTGCTTTTACAATTGGAGGACTATGGTTTGACCAAGAAATTGATATTAAAAGAAGAAAAAAGTGTCCTATTTCTTGTGTTTAAAGTTACATTGTGGGTTGCTACTTAATTAGATTACAGAATCTTATGATAAATAAAATAAAAATCCAGAAAGGCAATACACGCAATATTATCCACTAATATTTAAAAATTTTAAAAAGTGTCTTATTTCTAGAGTTGTGATCTTCTAATGCCGAAGACCATCTTTGAGGGTGTGCAAGTAATGATACCGTACAGAACATGAGCCTCCAAATTTTTGGAACCTCTGGCCATATGCAGTAAAATTAATACTCAGTGGATTACTACGTAAAAGACAATATATTTACCGTCCAATAGTGATCGGTGAGTCAATTGTTTCATTTTACTCAAATATGGCAAAAAGAACTTCATTAATGATTGATAAATTTTACAAGATGTTTCGCATAGAGAACTGGCTTGCGAGTTAGCTCTTGAGATTAGTCTGTTCGCAAAGCGAGTAGGACATTCATGCTTAAAAATAAATAAATAAATAAATAAATAAAATGATGAAGAACTATTTTTAAAACGAAAACCGCCAAGTTTATAAAGTTGATCATTCAACTATAGACGGTAGTGTTAAGGGTACGATATTCGAAACTTAGGAAATGACAACCATTCATCAAGCTTGTTGATTAAAAAAAAAAAACTTCTATGGATTTTTACCAAACTAAAACTACCAAATACAGATCGTTAACTCCAAACTTTCACTTTGATTAACCATTGTCAAAGCAAACCTAAGAAATTAACATTTAATGTTTGTCAACATCATAACATTGTCACTTAATTTTTGCACACCAGGATTTAAAATGCTCAAATACCTACCTGTTAGTTTTTTATTGAACTAAAGGTACGTACAAATATAATGAATTAAGATTTAAAAGAGTAAATAATTAATAAAATTAAAATTAAAAAAATAATAATTCAAGGCTACATATTCTCGTATGTGTCTATATCGAAGCTTCCATTATATAGCTTTTGTTAGGGATTTGCATGGTTTGGTCAAAACCATGTAAACCGTTTAAACCGAAGTAATTGGACGGATTTGTTGGGTTGAAATAAAAAAAATTGGACCGTCGGCTTGCTTTTTTCAAAAACCATTTTTACGGTTTGGTTTATGATTTTAGAAATTAAACAAATCGGTTAAACCAAACCGGACCGTTTAAATATAATAATTGTATGGTTATATTTATATTAATAGTTAATATTATAAACTATAAATATAATTATTATAGCTAGTAAAAAGTAGTAAACAGGTTTGAATGCTACGTATATTAGTTATTAGCTTGTAAGGAACTCAAACACTAATAGTGAACTAGAAAATGCCTCAAAGACTTCTAGCTAGTATACATAATTAAATTTTTAAATATTACGTATTAATATATGATTTTATATATTGAATTTCAAAAAATATGATAACCGTTTAACCAAACCAAACCAAACCGGATCAATTGGTTTTGGTTAGTTTGGTTTGACATAACAATTTGCACGGATTTGTTTGAAAAACCTTCAAACCGTTTATAATGGTTTTGTTGAAATTTTCAGCTAAAATCGGCCAAACCAGACCACACACGTCCCTGGTTTTTCTATATGCCTTCAAAAAACTAGTTACGGCCTTCCTAATAACTATAAAAAGGTTTTAAGTTCTAACCCAATGCATTGCGCAAGACCATGCTTTGGGCTTTCATTTTGGGGTATTACAAATGTTACTAGATCCACTCATATGTCATTTGGGATAATGGGACTAGCTAGGGTGTCATTCGTCATAACTCCATAGGAGAATCCCACATCTTTTTTGAACTAAATTGATAATTTGGTTCATGAGTAAAAGTCCCCTTTAATTAAGTGACACAATGCATTTTGGGATCATAAGCACAAAAAATCCAAGAGTATTATGCAGTTAAGCTTGTTCAAATGAGAGTAGTATCAAGATGGATGAACCCTCGGAAGTTCAAATATAGTCTCCAAGAACAAAGTCGTACGTATGCCAATGGCAAAGCAGACAATAATGTGATCGTGTTAGGGCTAATTATGCAATCAACATGAATGTTATTAATTACATCTATTGTTTGCAAGCTGATCGAATACCCCTTAGAAGGGGTGTTTGGGTTCCTTATTGTGGTCGACTAAGAGCTGGTAAAGGGGTGTTGGTTGAACTCTTTATAAGGGTTTTGTTAGGTCTAGTTCAGCTGGTCTTCAAGCTAGAACAAGCTGGGAGGTTTCTTGGTTTACTTAGCTTAATTACGGTTTGGGTTCAAACAAACCGCAAGGGTCTTCTTGAGTAAGTTGCTTGGAGTTCAATTCACTACAAGATAATTGTAGGGGATTATTTGATCGAGTGATCTAGTCATCAAGTCATCAAGAAGACACAAAGGAGTTCCAAGATAAAAAGTATAAACAATTTGTTACGGTTAATCTTATAGGGGTTAAAATTCTAACAATTGTTAATTACCATAGTCTAGGCTCCAGACTAGGGACAAACACCGGGTTATGGCGATCGAGAACATGACGTTTTCTATAGATGTATAACTCTTAATTTGTCTCTAAATAGTTATTCAAAGTTTTATTTTTATTTTATCTTAAAGTATGTATGTATTTATAATATTATTTTACTATTATATTCATGATACACTTTATATCTTTTTCACGTGTATATTTTTTTTGTTTTTTGAGATTAAAAATCTGTTGCAACTTCTTGTAGTTCCTTCCTGGAATGACATCTTAAGTCCCTTTCATATTTGAATTCTAAGTTAGAAGCCATAACTTCTAATACAGCTTTATGTTGTCAAAAAGGAAACGTTTTTATGATGTTTGGCTTCGTCCAGCAATGCATTGTGTTCGGTGTCACTCAACAACTATACTGGGCTGTTTGGTGTGGTTGTTCGTGGTGGACATAAGTGTTCCAATGCCGTTTGATGTCCCCTTATTTTTTTGTTCTTCTTTTCTTTCCCCCGAACACAACATGGATAAATAATAGATGTCATTGATGTTACATGTGTCGTCCTGTGCCCATAAAAAAGGAAAAATTGATTGAAATTTTTATTGTTACGGGACGACAATAATGTAACCAAGGGCGGAGGTATATATATATGAGGGGGTTCAAATGCGCCCCCTAATTTCAAAAAAAAATTTAGATGTTTAGTGTAAAGTTGTAGGTTTTTTTTAGTGTGTGTACCCCCAATTTTTTATATTCCAAAAATTATGAACTCCTAAAAATATTTTCTAGCTCCGCCACTGAATGTAACATTTTCAACCATCCGACATCTTGACGATCAGTGGTGTTTTTATATATGATTACAACATGCTCCACAAAAATATATAATAATTTAAATAATATAAAAACAGAGCTTACAAGTAAAATAAGTAATAAACAACAGAGACCTGTAACATGTTGATGTAAACTTAAATTTTTCAAAGAATAACCTCCAGTCCCAGATATCTTGAAAATATTCCAAATAGGAAATATAATATAAAAAAAAATTACTACAAGTAATAAAGTAGTAATTATTTTCCAACCTCAGGTTAGATCTGTTCTTATCACCGACCGATGTTATTAGATTTGATTTATCATTTCATTAAATATTATTATTATTATTATTATGACATATATAAAAGGGACTTATAAGTCAAACATATGGTTATTAATTATTGTGGTATATTATTACTATACATATAAATAATTATTTTTGTCCTACTTTACATAATTTATTGAATAAAAAACTCTATTTGTGTCTCCTACAAAGACCATCTCACATGCATACATTGAATCATGCTTTATTTTCATAACTTAATGAACAATTTAATTAATATTAATAATAACATAACATAATATAATATAAAAAAATTCTTCTTGGATCATCTGCTTACTTGTTTTCTATATATATTCCCCACGGGAACAAAAATTATGGGTTAATTCACATTTTTGAGATCTGTAGTAAAATTCCAATACAACTCAACTTTACACAACTCGACCCGAATCAACTCAACCTGACCCGAACAGACCCAAAGCGCGTTTATATTCATATTTTTTTTTACCTAATTCTTTTGCTGTTGATTTTGGTATTGTTTTGCCAAAAGCTCAGCATACAGTATCTCATTCCAAGAATCCGGGACACCAGGAAGACACCAATGGCTGCAATCTTGAAAGTGCAATGGCGATCTTCTTTCTACTTCAGAGTAATGCTTCTTTCTGTAAATTGAAGGGTGCCCATCTTTTCGAAAATCTGTCAATCTTGTTATGTTTAGATACGAGACTCGGGTTTTCATCCCTCTTAAAACCTTCTCCAATGTCTTCATCTTGTCGGGATATGGTGATAAGTAAGTTGTGTTCTTTATAGGCTCGACTTCATTGTCACATTGCCCTCCAGAATTCCACTGCCCTCCTCTGTCAAAGACATAAAGCACACAATGATTTCATACTTTCCAATCTCCGGCTTTGTTAGATTATTGTTTTGCTTTATGCCATTAAAATGACAATTTCGCGTAGTTCCAATCTAGTGTTGTCATTTGAGGTAGCATTTCAGGGGAAATGTGTCAAAATACTAAACTTCATAATTAACTACAACATGAGCAGGTCATATCCGTCTAATAGGTTTCGCAGGTCAAGAGTAGCTTCATGCCCTCATATCTATTCAAATAATTATAATAGGGGATATCATCGGCGCTGTTAACAGCACCTAATTTAGGTACTGTTGCAGCTATTTTTTCCATTATCAACCCCGGAGTCAGTTAAATGTACATAATATATCCCTCGTTTAAAATTTATGTGAGGCAGCTGCACCAAGATCCATGCAGTTAACTGCACGGATCATTTCCCCATTATAATATCCTAAACTGTTTTCTTTCAAAGCAGTTATAATGAATACATTACCCATTTCAAAAAACTGGACAAAAAGGTACCTTCTGATTGGACCAACCCGGACTGTTTTGACTCGAACACGAATTACCCATAATGACCCATTACCCAACCTGCCCGACCCTCATGTATTACACCTCTATTTTAATCCCAATTACCTGAAATGAGAAGCTGAATAACCACGGAAGAAGACCAGAGTTTTACTAGGATCTATATGCGCATCAACCCATCTTCCCCATGTTGTCATGGCTTTACGGAATGCCTCTAAAACGTTAAGCTCATTGTAGACATGGCTACCTTCTTGATAATAATCTTTCCTGCAAAATTTTCATTGCATTGTAAGGAACATGGTAATCGAAGAAAGAGGAGTAACTGTTCCATTAAATATCTCAATCTAGACGGTTACCCTTTGGCGGTTTTTTCATGAGTCCACCAATGGCCCGTGTTGAAAACAATAATGTCAGCCTGTTTGTACTGCTCGGCTGAGGTACCAACCAAATCAAGCCGAAGGGTCTCCTTCTTTGCTCCATTTTTGTCTTTTGTTTCAGATTCTCTAACTATAAATGGAGCCACAAAAAACTCAACTGTACAATTGTAATCCTACAAGTTCACAAACGAAGAACACTTAGCATAATTTGACCAACCAAGCAGATATGTCAACTGAACATAAACACAATCACAACTCAAAACGCTACCAGAAAAATGTACTAGCTTACCTTGAATACAAATGAATAAGAAGGCTCTGATCTAAAATGGTGCCTGCCTGATGCTTCATAAACTTTTGTTTGATCTTTTACCGAGTTTTTTAAAATACAAATCAGTGATTCCCACATATTTCTATTCAATGAATCACCAACAAAAACCAACCGTTTCCCCCTCAACATTAGCAACATCTTGCTTCCATCCAACCTATACAAGTAGACAGTTTCATAAAAACAATCAAAAACTCGCTTCTCGCTACTATAGCACCATCAAAATTAAAACTAACACTAGCATTGTAAAAAATCAACGGAAATAAACAAACCATAGCATACACCAATCCAAAAACATTATGCCCCAATATAGATAAAACTACAAATAAATCATTTAATTAATGAGCTTACAAATCATAATTACCTAAATTTAGTATATAACAAACTAGTCGGTGCACAATAACGTATCCAGCAGTCACATTTTGCTAGTTTCCTAGTTTGTGTATCTAATCTAACTTCCAAACCGTCTACTATATGCATCCCAATTCATGGCTATCGTTTTTTTTTTAACGACAAACTATCCTACTCCTACTCCTATACTACCCCGAATACCTAAGATTGAACATCGTATGTATCCGAATTCATGGCTATTATATGCACCAGGTTACCTCTCTTCATCAAGTAAGCAGTATTATTTATGCTGACATGTCAACCTCATAAGTTGCCACATCATAAACCTTCACCGAATTACGACATACATAACAAGCATTTAAATCATAAGTATCCACATTTAGCAACAAAATTAGCAAGTTTTGGGGATAACATACATACCTTGGTAAAGTACAATCTTTAGGTTTCCATTTAAGCATTTGAAAGGCTTTATCAGGTCTGCCATTATTATAACAATTAAATTGTTCATCAATTAATGAACATGACCCTGGTTTATACAATGGATAACTTTCATCCTTCACCCATTCTCCATCAAACATATCACATTTCACCAATTTCTTCACCATTTCATCCTCATCATTCTTCCCAACACTTGCCTTCTTATCGTTTTCGTTCTCCGACGATTTCGGCCCCGATTTCGCTCCGTTTCCGGTATCTGAACTCTGTTTTGACCCAAAATCACCAACAATTGACTGATTTGAGTTTTTCACATTTTCACCTACTGCACCTTTACTGTGTGTTATATTATTCACTCCATTTACACCTTTTATTTCACCTTCACGGTGTGTATTATTATGCGCTCCAGTCTGATTCACACTTTTTTTTCCACCAACTACACCTTCACTCACAGAAGTCTGATTCACACCTTTTTTTTCACCGCCACTGTGTGTATTCACTGAAGACTGATTTGACCTAAATTGACCTCCAATTTCACCTTCACTCTGTGTAGTCTGATTCGACCTAACTTCACCTTGACTGCGTGTAAATTCACCTCCACTGTGTGTAGTCTGATTGGACCTAACTTCACCTTGACTGCGTGTAAATTCACCTTCACTGTGTGTAACATTCCTATCACCCCTATTAACAGTTACAGATCCAGAAACAGTGGAATTAAAAAGATAAGAATAAATGGAAGAAAAATGAGATCTAATGGAAGAAGAAGAACTTGAAATTGTACTACTGGGTTGAAGAGTTGTACTAGTGAAAATATTTGAAAACCAAGGGGAAGAAGGATTAGGAGAAGGATTAACAGCTAAAAAAACAGTAAAACCTATAAAAATGGAGATAAAAATATAAGAAAAAGCTTTAGCCTTTTTAGTTTTATTAAAAAATGAAAATATATTTGTAAATTTATGTAAATCTTGTGATTGTGATGAGAATCCATTGTGAACAGGCATATATTTTGTTGTTGATTCTGCCATTAATTGATTTACAGATACAGAAAGAATGTAAGTGTATATATATATATATAAGCAGAAATATGTGGAACAGTGTGTGTGTGTGTGTGATATTGATATTGGGTGTGTTAAGTTTGGAAAGGAAGAAAGAAAGAAAAAGAAGATAATAATTGGAATTGGTGTGTGTGACTGTGTGTGTGTGGATACAGATGGGTGTTGAGATGGGAGTATTTTGCTATTTTCAAATTATTTTTAACTTTCAAATTATTGGTTAAGTACTACACGGGTGATGTATCCGTTTTTTTTTTTTTTTTTTTGAAATAGTTTTATCAGTAATTTTTTTGCGTTGTATATCAAGTCGACAATTATTTTTAGAAAATTGATAAAACTGTCACATATTTTGATTAACATATTTTGATTAACTTGCATTTTACTATCACCGTACAACGGGATTGAAGTTTTTTATTTTTTATCGGAATAATTTTTTTTATAATAGTATCAATTATTTTTTTTATGTTATAGTATGTTATAGATATTTCAATTACTTTATAAATAAAAAAATATTTTTATAGATTATTAATTTTAATAATTTAGAGTTATAAAAGTTTTATTAATTAAAAACATAAAAGTTTTAATAGTTATAGATGTTACAAAGTTTAATAATTATACAATCAATTATTAATTGTACAAAGTTTTATTATTTAAAGTTCAATTAAGAGATGTTACAAAAGTTTTACAATTGATTGTAGAATGGATGGTTTACAAAAGTTTTATTAATTAAAGATCTTTACAAAAGTTATAATTAATAGAAGGGTACTCGCGCAATGCAGCGGCCCTGAATATGTCATAAAAAATCCGTTATTAATCCTGTTATTAAAATATATACTTATATGTTGTGAAAGAACCAAATGTTAAATTATATAAGTAGGTTCTGGTTAAAGTAAAACAAGTATTAAAGTAAAACAAATAAAACAATCATATTATCTTAACTGAAAATCAGTGTGCATCATGAAAATCTTTGTGCATGATTGTGTATACTTGTGTTCTATGACTCTTCATGCATCAATTTTATCATGATCCAATGGTCAAGATCTTATCTTATTTGTTTTATTTTAATATAAGTATATGTCATATAAGACATATTTGCGATTTTTATAATTAAAAATTAAAAATATATAAATTAAAATAACTTAAATGAGTTAATTATAAAAATGAAAACTTTAACTAAATATATAAAGTATTAATTAAGATTTAAACTGCAGGGATCTAAAGGTCATTTCTTATATCAAATTTTTTAACTTTCAACATGGAGTGTGAAATTTTTATATAGTATTTTAGATAAAACTTAATTTTACTAATTAAAAAGATGTTACAAAAAAAATTTTAAATAATTATGTGGATTATAGAAGTGGATTTAATGGAAAGTTGATGCTAGATTTACTAAGTTTTATTATATATCCTTAAACATTTAGTCAAACTTCATCTTTTATATAATTATCTAATTTTAATACAACTTAATTTTTTATAACATATATTTTATAGTTTTTAATAATGAAGTTTTTCTAATAATTATAATAATATACACAAAATACTATATAAATTATTTATAACTTAAGTTTTTGTTAACAAATTCATTTATTAATACGATTTTGTAATTTATCGGAATATTGTTTTATTTCTAAAAGGATACATGTATCACGATATTTTCTATACTATTAAACTCATTTACGACACTGTGATGAACCAAACAGTACCAAAAAAATATTTCATTCCGCTGCATTGTGCAGGTAGTATGCTAGTATATTAGTAGAGATTTGTGTATCTAAATAACTTTATATTACTATGTTACATTATTATTATATTGCTTAAAATAATATGAAGAGAATGAAGGTTCCAAATGTCGATTTGTGTATCTAAGTCTTATATAAATCGATTTTTACATTCTTGTTGAATCAAGGTTCCAAATGTCGTCGGTAGGTCAAATAGGGGTTGACAGTGACTTCAATCCACTGCTAATATATTAAAGATTTTAGAATTAACGCGTCTTGATATTTCGAATTGGTATTATTTTTATTTTGTCATATAGTAGATTTTAAACATGTGTTTACACAGAACATACATATAAAACCAATCCATATAGAACTAAAATACGAGGTATCAATCCAATATAACACATTAAAATTTACTTTATTGAACAATAGTTGGATTTTTTTAAATTCCTATATATAGATTACATTTAACTTTGCTGTAAATATATGAAATAATTCTTGCTCTATACAAACATGTTGACGAAAACCCTTTGGAAATTCATCTACGTTTAATTTTTTTATTCAATTAAAAATGTATTGGGCCAATTATTAATAATGTTATATATAATGAAAATGAAATTACATGTGTCAGTCTCTATTTGATACAGATTTGTTTTTATCAAAAATTAATTACACGGACTCACAAATCCTCCATACCGTCGTCATTTTTATCCCACATTTATCTTTGTAGTTGTTTTTTTTCTTTCAATCAGTCCTTTAAAAACCTAAAATTATAAAAATTAATTTATAAAAATTCTAGAAATGTTGCTCATTTTATTATTGTGTGTATCTAATTCTAAAAGCTTTTATTGTGACTCTTATTTGTTTATTATTTAACAAATAAGAGTTAAATAAGATAAGCATATGTTCATCAGTGTAATCAGTTAATGTATTGCGAATATTATTTCATACTAGTCAGTTTCCTGCCGCACATTACGCGGCGTCGATGGAGTTTTAGTGTGAAACTATAATATTGTATACGTATGATGTATGGTTTGTTATACCCCATCTGACTCAACATTATTGACCAAATTAAGCATTTGTTATCTAATCGACTCTAATAGATTAAGGGACTACATAATTTTATATCCTGGATTCGTCACTATTCTACCTTTGCTTAAGAAAAACATGCAAAAATACACCTAATGTAATTCGCCTTTCATGTTTGCCCATGGCTTCATTATTAAAAAAGGTTTTCTCCTATCGTTGTGTCTTGAGCAGTGTCGTCCTTGAGGGCGTGCAATTGTGCAAATGGTGCAACCGCATATCCATTAAGAATTGTCAAGTTAATTGTGATTTTCTTTGTTCAGTGAAAATACAAAAACTTAATAAATGATTGTTTAACAAATAGCAATTGACTCACATAGAGACCAACTAATCTGAGAGTGATGAATAACTTTCATGATGAAAACTGTCGAACGTAAATTTATCATCTAACTTTATTGGTAAGAACCCTTAAACTCCAATTCTTTCAATTAAACTACTAAAACAATTCCAAAGGTTCAACTTTATTATTAAAGGAAACCAAAAGATACCACTTTGATTTTTATAGACCAGGTTCTAAATGTTATTAGACTTAAACAAAAAAACAACAATAAAAAACATTTACATTCAACTGTTGTTACTAATGTAGGTATGAAGCTATAATAGAAGAAGCAATACCTTGTATTAATCAGTAATTTGCATTCATGTATCCAACAACTTCACTTTTCGATCAGTAGTAAATTAGGGCAATTGAAAGAAGAATATATGAAGAAACGAAAACCCTAGAATGAGTAAATCTTCAGAAAGAAGTATGATCTGATAGTGTATTTGATGGTCTGATCTTTAACCCTTCAGGCGCACGTGGCACGATATGAGAGTGATATGGACAGCTGTAATAAACCAAAGAAAACCAAAAAAAAAAAAAAAAAAATCCCCTTGCTTACAAAGCTAAAAGGAACGAAAAAGGATCCATGTGAGTGTCGAACCTACATTAAACGTATAAAAAGTCATCCTAAACACCAATACCAAAAGTAAACATGTTTTATTTTTGCCAAACGATATATACAAAGAGTAGTAAAAAAGTTACTGTTCATCAATCCACTTACGGTAATAAAGGTATATCAATTTTCTTATCTAACGATGTGATCTTTCTATGACGTGTTAAAAAAATGATTTTTACGAATTCAACAATGGAAAACTTTTGTTTACATAGTAAAACTAACATAATAAATCCAATTCAAATAAAAATATTAACAAAAACATAAAATATCATATATAACTAAGTTAAACAAAATATTCGACATCAATTTTTTTTTTTTGAATGACAGAAGAATTAGCAACCCCCTCTGGAATTGGTGTTCCCGCCCCCTCATAACGTCCTAAAGGGTTTATCTCTCATGTCTTGAATGAGTATAACGTTATAAAAGTCTCTTTCTAATTGTATTCTTTGGCAATATTTTATGTATGAAATGCATTTGTTTAAAGACTAGTAATAAAATAAGTAGATATAATATTAATCAAATATTTTGAAAATGGCCTAACTTAGACTTTATGTGTGAAGGCATTTATTTAAAGGGGATAACTTATATGATGTTAACAGTATATAGTTAGGTGATGTTTGTGAATGTTTGTGAGGGGAAACATTA
>JAOXNX010000032.1:13381823-13396130 GCA_028566075.1 Solidago caesia
CTACAGTATATTGTTATTGTTGTCTCAAATAATGTATAGCCACAACAAAGACAACAAGCCTTCCATATCCATAAAAAAGCAAATCAACATGTTGACTAATCTAAGTAACTAAGCCATACTTAACTTAAGCCATTGTTTTCAAATCGGTCGGACCGCAGTCGGACCGGTTTTTTAAGTCTTAAGCATGTTGCAAGGTCCTTTTATGAATTAGGAATCTGAGCGAATCTCTATTCCTAATAAAAGAGGATCCCAAAACAAAGCTTTTTTTAAAAATTTGACATGCGGCAGTTGGCCCCTTTGTTTCCCATAACTCCTCGTCAAACATACAATACCATCTGCCATCCAAAGGTTTTCACTTTCCCTATTGTTCATCCATGATTTCTTATGAAGATTAAATTCTTATTTTTATGAAGATTAAATTAAATTTGCAAGCTTCTGCATCCATGGATATATTTCAGGTATCCTTCTAATTTCATTTTAGTGTATTTTTAAATTCTTTTTTGCATTTAGGGTTTTTTTGGAAAAAATTAATGAATCTAAAATATTATTATCTATACGAGTTTTTTCAAAAATTTTATACACCTCTATTTGTAATCAATTCAATTTTTCTCCCATCTGGCTTCATCTTCATCTTCATATTCCTTTGTATCCCGGTTTCTATATCAATATATTGTTATTATTTTATCTAAATATAAGTGTATTTTATTATTTGATTTCATAACTCTTAATAAATTTTATTTGCATGTTTTAATTAATGGGTTTTTTCCTTGTGGATTCGGGTTTAGATTCTGATGGATAGAGCGATTTTATTTCATTATTTTTATGTTTTTTTTATATTATTCATTGTTACATAATTTTTCAATACTATATTCGAAGCGAGGTTCTTTTCTCAAATAAGTAGCATGTTGTTATTATTACCCTGTAATATTCATTGTTGTTCTTATTTTGTTGAGTAGTTCACATATATGTATATATATCATAGCTACATGTATGATAATTATTTGTGATCAAGGTGCTAACTACACTTTGCTCACAGGAAAGAAGGAGCATGAATGTATATCAGGTTAGAGTTGCTGTTAACTCAGGTCAATATTTTCATGCTTAGAGGTTTGTCTTGTCATTCTTCAAATTTTTACTTTAAATGATCAGGTGAAAGTGAGAAAGCACGGATACTAGAAGCATGGGGAGGTTGTTCTCATAAGAAAATAGTTGGAGCATCAGCAGTCACGACCTTTTGGAATCTGACTTCCATCAAAACGTGCATTTTTACAGGTAACTTTCTCAATACTTGGTTATTAAAGTCAGATGATCTAACTAACTTTTTGTTTTGTTAATAAATTATTTGACATTAAAAGTCAAAATCAGTGTAATTCATGTATGTAATTGTTTATTTTTTGTGTAGCATTCATATGCTTAGTGATCTTTCGACGGTATAGACAACAGTTGCCATGGAAAGTTGAAGGAGAAGAGAAAGGTCAACAGTTGCCATAGTGAAATCTTATGTTTTGTGTCTGTATCAACAGTTGACCAAGTTGGTATAATTGTTTAGTATAATTGTTTAATGAGCATGCATAAAATGTAGTTTACACAAAATGATCAGGTTGGTATAATTATTTTTTGTATTTGTAGTATAAATAATTGATAGTCACTTTAGACAACAGATACAGAGGCTGTGTGGTGGCTTTCACTTGTGTGCAGGAGTTTTGGACTAATTATTTTGAGTTTAAAGTTCTAAGAAATTTGATGCTTTTGAGTATACAGAAATTTGATGTTTTTAAATGTATAGATGAATAAGGAATAAATTCGTTGATGTATGTGAATTTGATCATCACATGTGGCATTAGTTGATACATGATCCTTATTTGTTGTAACCAGGAAATATTGGAATATATCGAAATGGATCAGAGAGAGTATTGGCATATATACTGTATGTAAGTCGAATGTACCTTTCTTCTCATCGAAATGGATCAAATAGGAATTAACATTTTTTTTTAATTCTTTTTTGCCTACAAATTGAAGAGTATTCAAATATTGCTTTAAAAGATTTATCAAAGTCTTATTTTATGTATTATCTATACTACTTTCAAATATTATGTGTATTATCTATACAGCTTTTCAAATATTTTATGTATTATTCAAATTTCAAAATTAAATTTGTTTATAACAGATAATGGTAATAATATTATCTGTATTATTCTATCTAACTAACTTGTTGATAAGAGATAATTAAAAGTCCTATATATACTGGGCATCTGCTTACATTCTCATTACGGCTTTTTGTATTTCTCTTTGATATCAACTTCAATATCAATTAGGCACTTACAAATGGCTGCTGAAAACATGTCATTAGTCAGCCAAATCAATGGTGAAGATGAAGCATGGAAGGTGAAGGTCAAGATAATAAGGCTTTGGAAGCAAACCTTTAGCAACAATCCCCAAGTTGTCTCGAGTATTGACATGGTGCTGATTGACGAGCAGGTCATATTAATATATAGCCACATTAATATTTACAACTGTTTTTACATTTGTTGTTTATATGATTTTATAAAATTTATGATTATATAAAATTGGTCTTTATTGCCAATGCAGGGAACGAGGATCCAAGCTACCGTCAAACATAAACTAATCCCGCAGTTTGGTGCCTTACTAGAGGAAGGAGGGGTTCGTGTTCTGTCAAGATTTGGTGTAGGGGAGAACAAAGGGAGGTTTCTATTGACGAGGCACACTTGCAAGATTAATTTTTACCCTAACACCAGTGTTCGATTGTCCAATGACTGGGCTGGTCCTGAACAATCAATTGAACTGCTTCCTTTTAATGACATTCTGGCCAACAACTTTGATTCTGTGTATTCCTTTGGTATGTACTTACATTACTGTCATCATATACTTTTTCCTTTTATTTAGCACTAATAAAGAACTATGTTTGCAGATGTCATTGGTGAGGTTATTCATTGCCAAGATACCAAGGTTATGATAACCAAAGGAAGAGAAAGGCGTGTCAAAAATCTCCAACTGGAGAATGGAGAGTACGCACACTGTTTATTATATTGGACTTTAATATTTTAAAATTGTTTGATATTATATATCATATATATATTTATATACACACACCTGATCATTTGATGTGATATGTTCTATTTTTTCTATCAGGGGAATTAAGATGAATTGTGCTCTTTGGGATGAGCATGCCACCAACTTGGACACATTTTTGGCGGATTCTGAAAGGAAGGATGGGCGTATCGTCATGCTGCTGCAGTTTGCGAAACTCGGTGAATGGGAAAGTAAGTACACTGATTTACTTATTAAGATATACCCACTCGGTTCAAACTAACTATATTCTACTTAAATATGTTTTTTCTGGACAGATGAGCCACAAATCTCTAATTCCATGTTTGGATCGAAAGTTTGGATTAATTCAGATTTACCTGCATTTTCTGAGTTTAAAGAAAGGTACATTTAAACTATGTCATTTTTTGTGTACTAAGGGTGAAAATAATTATAAACTACATTTTTAGTTGATATAATTATACATGTATATTAACCACGAAATTTGTATAACCTATAGGTTGCTCACCGTCAATGCTGAGCCAACGGCTGAGAGGATTCTGTCTTCAACCACTGTCTTCTCTAATCCTGTAGACTATTGGCAACGATTTGAGCTCAAGAGCATTGATGAGCTCATAGACATCAAAAAGGTTTATACATGCTTTCTTTTATTCACTACATACAGAGCAACCTATTGAATTTCATTGGTTTATGCATGTTTTTTTACATTAAAGATGACCATGTTAGTGTTACATTAACTCATATAAATTGGGCAGGCTATTGGATGTGTTGTCGTGGCTACCGTTATCAGGATTCAGGCTGAAAATGGTTGGTTCTACCATGCATGCACCAAATGCTCAAAAAAGGTTGAACGTCTTTATCAACTGGTGGATGAGAATTCTGATGATGAGGGTGTTGCTCGGTTTGAATGTGGTGAATGCGGTGTGATAACTGATGTTTATCCCAAGTAAGCATATTCAATACTTTTATTCAGTTTACTTAATTTGAAATTATACCACTAATTTTGGTTTCAAATCCTTTGTGCATTTCACCAGAATGGATATAAATTTACTGTTAATGTATTGAAATTCAGGATTAAGCTTCAGGTTCGTGTTCAAGATGCTACAGGTTCCATCTCATTTGTTTTATTTGAGCGTGATGTGACTGGCTATGTCAACAAGCCCGCTTCCCAGTTGATCAGTAATGCTAATAATGTATGTAGCGGTTTAAGATGTTATACTTCATAATATATCAGTGCCTATTATATTTTGATTTTGCAGTTGAACTATAATGCAATTCACTCCATTTATATTTTGTGTATAGGGTGAACACTTTGAGCTGTTCCCAGCGGAATTTAACGCTTTAGTCGGGAAGCGATTTGCTTGGAAAATCAAGGTATCGCCATACAACATCGAGAACAAATATTATGTATACACGGTGAACAAGTTCTCCGATGAGGATAGTGTTATTCAGTCGATCCTTAACAGGGCAGCTACTGGTCAGGTATTAATCAAATATAGTCACCCATTTAAGTTGGAATTTACTTTTCGCTTTCAATTATAATAACATATCTATTTATGCGCACCCTTTTTAGGATTCCCCATCTGATGTTGATGTCCCACTCCTGAAGCAAGTGCCATCACTGACTGGTGTATCTGCAAAGGTTTATTTAGTACATGTCAAGTTTTGTATATTGAATGACAAAATGCAATAGAGAGTATTTCCTTCATGTAACCTTATTTTTAAACCAACAAACTATTATAAATATATTTAACGAATTCCTTGGTTTTCCACAAACACAGGATGCTGTGTCCGGGACCGGTGAAAATGCCACCCCTGTGGAAGCAATGAAAAGTACTGCCTCGAGTCCAGGTTCAAAGCAAGTGGTTGAACATGATGATGGAGATATGGTCATCACAGGCTCAAGTTCAAAGGGGCGTCCAGATGTTCATACAATGAAGATCCCCAAGCTACAGAAGTTTTAATAACTTCTCATGACCCCAAGCTAGAGAAGTTTCAATCTTCTCATGGCCACCACAGCTTCCATGTTTTCTGTTTTCATGTTTGATGTTTTGTGAACACTTTAGTTTTTGGTTACTTTCTTAGATTGTTTGGTTGATGTTTGGATTTTTTTTCAACTGTTTTCATGTTTGCTGGATGCTCGACTCGAGCACAAACTATTGTTTTTGGATCTTTTAAGTCAATTGAATAAATGCTGTGGTTTTTATGGATAATTGTGTGTTACTTTATATTGTTTATATATAACATGGATTGGCTATCTATTTGCAAACAGATTGCAAATACAAACAAAAAATGATGCTAAAGGTCTGTTAAGCAGGTGACACACTACTTGAGAATATCCTTATATCAATTATCTGAGCACTTCAACCTCAATCTGTTCAGGTTCAGCATCAACAGGTTGAATTTCATAGTCAACATGGTTTTTTAGGGAGCTTATAAAAATCAAGTCTTTTGACCTTAAACACCCCCCCCCCCCCACCCACCCACATCTTCTCCCTTCTCCCTTTTACTCAACCTGCTGTGCCTTAACTCTAGAAATCCTGGTATGCCAATTACCAACCAAAAATCTTATAAAAAGTTTTAAAAGATTAATAAAATATGGCAATAATATCCCCTAATATGGATTTTAAAAATTTTGTATTTTGAAACTTCAAATGAATGCATCAGAGACACTGGGATTTTTCAAACTTCAAAATTTTGTATTTTGAAACTTCAAATTTTGTATGTAAAAATTTCGAATTTCATTTTTACCCAGCAGCATATAGATTTTGAAATATTTAAATTTCAAACTCAAATATACTTTCAACCAACCTTTATTATTAATGTTGTTATTGTTATTACCTTTATTATTCTTATCTCATTCCTATTACTTTTTCTCTACTCATAACACCAATGGATCCTAATGTATGTCGAGAAGCAAGGAGACAAAGAAGATTAATCATTAATCATAAGAGAGTAAACCATGAAATTGGCTCAAAGCAGCTACAAACCATGTTCCATGGATCATCCACGATTAACAATAGATTTTCACAATCCTCTATACCAGGTTATAATTCTGAATATATACAACGTTATCTGTAGGAGCATATTACTTATAGTTTGCTTATTATTTTTGGTTGGTAATTCCAAATTTCGATCTTGATCAATTAACATATTCAGGAAGAACAATTCAAATGGATCCTAATGTATGCCGAGAAGCAAGGAGACGAAGAAGATTAATCATTAATCATAAGAGAGTAAACCATGAAAATGGCTCAAACCAGCTACAAACCATGTTCCATGGATCATCCACGATTAACCATGGATTTTCACAGTCCTCTATACCAGGTCATAATTCTGAATATATACAATTCTGGCTTACGTTATCGATAGGCGCATATTACTTAAATTTTGCTTATTATTTTTGGTTTATAATTCCAAATTTTTATTTCAATTAACATATTTAGGAACAAGAATTCAAATGAGTCGTCTTCCTAACTTATGTCCACGTAGAAAACAGCAGTCCTCTGAAAATGTACACCCTAACATTCAACCACATACACCGATCATGATGCACAATGGCCAACAACACTTGATGCTATCCGATATCTCATCATCAGGTACTGATATTTGTTTTAGCAACCATACTTCTGTTATAGCCATGTTATTTATCGACCTTTACTAAAGAAATGATTATAACTATGTTAGACATCTAATTAATCCAGATATACATACATGTCGTTGCAACTATTATTAACAATATCATGTATTGCATGCTTATATAAACGTATTAATTGTGTTTTTCACACTATTCATGATGTCCCATATCCCCAATTATCGCCGTGCTTGGACCGTTGACGTTGCAATCCACTATCTCTGCTAACGATACAGCTAATGTATATTCAACTTCAGGTATGTTGTCAAGGATATATGTATTACCTGTTATATATGTTAAAGAAAACCTACTTTATTTGCAGCAAGCGATACAACACCATCAAATATAATTAATCGTCCTTCAAAACGATGTCCAAGAAGGAAACCAAATGCGTCTTCCACCTTCCAACAGATACCGTCACCTGCTTATCAAAATCATGTTGATGTGCGCATACCTTTACGTGACATATCTTCAGGTTCCATAACTTTACTACAATATTATATATATATATATATATATATATAATAGATATAAGTTCTATATTATATGAATTACTTTTGTCCCTTAATCTACATATTTTTGGTATATCCTTTTCAGGTCCATCGAATATTAGGAATAACATCCAAAATGGATTGATAGAAAATATCTCACCTGGAACGCCCATGTATATCAACTCGGTTAGAAATCGGGTAGTTGAAGGTAAAATATATATCCATCTACTATTTTACATATACTGACATATTGTTATTGGATTACATCACATCACATCTGTTATGGTGCTACCTATTTAGTTCATAGTAAACAAGTACCGTTTGCATTTAGATATTTTTACTTGCATTTTTGATTTAAAAGTTTCAGGTGATAGATAGTTTTGAGTTTTGACCAGTTGTATTTAACACGGTCCTGAGTTTAATAAATAGTCATGTATTTTCCAACTTCCCTGTTTTTTAAGGATCTCATTACTATATAATATTTATATGCACTCACTACTCTTCATGTTTATTGAATTTATTTGTACACTTATTTGATTGCATACTTTTTTGTTAACAGGAGAGGCATCTTCTTCAAATACTGCAAACACCCATTGTTCGAAGTATACTAAGTTATCTAAGAATGACCGGAAAAAACCACCATCAGCTGCTACCAATACTACAAAAAGAAAACGAATGAATCTTCGGTTAGACAATATCCCACGATTTGACTTGTCAGACGCTGTGGATGCTGGCAATATTAATAATGTAAACCGACTTTCTGGCCTTTCACAAGGTACCAATTCGAATACACCACATTATTTACAAATCCACATTATATTTTTTTAATTAACAAATTTCCATTTTTATTAGAATACTTAGATATGGGTGATCCGGTATACCATTGTAATGCATGCCAGGCATTATTGTGGCGTGACGAAGCAATTACTGGAAACCGGAATTTACAAAAAAAGGCGTTCTCCTTATGTTGTTCTGGTGGTAAGGTTGAACTTCCTAGGCTTAATGATCCGCCTGACATGTTGCTTGATCTATATCGTGGTACACATGAAGCTGCAAAAGAATTTACTAAGCATATTAGACAATACAACATGATGTTTAGCTTCACATCAATGGGTGCTAAGGTTGATAATAAGGTTAATAATGGACGTGGTCCTTATATATACAAAATACATGGCCAAAACTATCATACAATTGGCAGTTTGCTCCCGCAAGAAGGTCAGCAACCAAAGTTCTGCCAAATTTACATTTATGATACTGATAACGAGTTAAATCACAGATTCACTGCTTTCAGGTACATTTTTCCTCATCTATACTTTTTAATTTTCATATGTTTGTGTTTAATAACTCACGATTTCATTGTATATGGTCATTAATTCACTCCTATTTTATGCAGCTCATCATCAAACCCTGACATTGAACCAACTCCCGTTTGGATTGTAAGTCAAATCAAGTCTATTCTGGATGTTACAAACCCGTTAGTAAAAAAATTCAGAATGGTACGCGATCGTTTGAATCTTAATGAGAATGAAGATATTAAGTTAAGGCTTTCAAATCATAGAGAGAAGGATGGACGCAGGTATAACCTTCCGACAGCAAGCGAAGTGGCTGCTATAATAGTTGGTGACATAGATGCTGATAAAAGGGATATAATATTGGAAACACGGTCCGGTTTTTTAAAACGAATAAGCGAGTTGCATCCTTCTTACCTTGCTCTTCAATATCCTCTTTTGTTTCCATATGGGGAAGACGGTTTTAGGCTTGGTATAAAGCACAGAGATGTAACTGATGGTATCACTCCTAAAAGAAGTAACCTTACAATGCGTGAGTTTTTTGCTTACCGGATACAACAAAGGACGAATGAGGTATCTTTATTGCTTATGTCAAGGAGGTTGTTCCAACAATTTTTGGTAGATGCTTATACGATGGTTGAATCTCAACGTTTATTTTACATCCGTACACACCAAAAAACTTTGAGAATTGCTCCAGAAAGCCATTTAGCAAACACCCGAGACGCTGGGAATTCTGATGCATCTAAAACTGGTCAGCGTTTCATAATACCATCGTCATTCACAGGTGGTACCAGATACATGATGCAAAACTATCTAGATGCAATGACCCTTTGTAAATGGTATGGTTATCCTGATATATTCCTTACCATTACTTGCAACCCCAAATGGCCAGAGATTGTTCGATTCTTGGAAAAACATGGTTTAAACCCAGAAGACAGACCTGATATAACAGCCCGTATGTTTAAAATGAAACTAGATATGCTTATCACAGATCTTAAAGATAACAACATTATTGGTGCTGTCAATGCCAGTAAGTTATTCAAAACTTTATTAAACTTATGCCTTTTCCTATTTCCTCTTGAATGTTTCTAACCACATAAATTTGTATTACAGTTGTTTACACGATTGAATTCCAAAAACGCGGCCTACCACACTGTCACGTGTGTATATTTCTTAAGCAGAAGCTTCCTAATCCTGAAGATATTGATCGGCTTATTTCTGCTGAAATTCCAAACCAAGATGATGATCCTATACTTTATGAACTGGTGTCCGAATTCATGATGCACGGACCGTGTGGTAAAGACAACCCTTCTTGCGCATGTATGCGTTTAAATAAATGCACAAAGAACTTCCCAAAGGATTTTGCTGACTCCACATACATCGATGATGAAGGATACCCAAAATATATGAGGCGTGACAATGGACATAAAGTCAGAAAGGACAATACTTTACTTGATAACAGGTCTGTTATTTAAAGTTACCTACATTCATAGCTTTTAACTTGCATACGTGCTATGAAATATGTTTGAAACTCTTTAGATGAATAAATAAATAATTATAGATATGCCTTTTTTTTTTTACCAGGAATGTGGTTGGATACAACAGTACACTCCTTAAACGATACCAATCACACATTAATTTAGAATGGTGCAACCAAGTTGGATCAATTAAGTACCTTTTCAAGTACGTCAACAAAGGGCCTGATAGAATTACTGCTGCTGTAAGCCGGCCAAAGACTGATGCTGACACTGAAGAGCATAACAAGAATAAGGATGAAATTGCAAAATTTTATGACTGTCGTTATGTATCTGCATGTGAAGCATGTTGGAGACTTTTTGCTTTTGACATACACTATCGGACTCCATCAGTTGAACGTTTGTCCTTTCATGTTAAAGGCGGGCAACCTGTTACTTATGACGGAGAAGAACCTATTGAACATGTTCTTTCCAAACCTTCAGTAGGAAAGTCACAATTCTTAGAATGGTTTGAGTGTAACAAAAATTATCCAGAAGCTCGAGAACTCACTTATGTTCAGATGCCTACAAAATTTGTTTGGAATGCATCCCCAAAGAAATGGACTCCTAGACAAAAGGGATATGCTATTGGCAGACTTCACTATGTGCCTGTTAGAACCGGAGACCTTTACTACCTTCGAATTTTGCTTAACAAGGTAAAGGGTGTTACTTCTTATGAGGACATAAAAACAGTTAATGGCAAGTTGTACTCTACTTGCAAGGAAGCATGTTATGCTCTTGGACTACTTGATGATGACAAGGAGTATATTGAATGCATAGTCGAGGCAAACAAATGGGCAAGTGCTGAATTTTGTAGAAAACTGTTTGTTTCACTTATTACCTCAGATAGTTTGTCTCGTCCCGAATACGTGTGGGAACACACTTGGAAAGTTTTGTCAGAAGACATAAACTACATACGCCGTCAAGAAACTGGTGTACCAGGTTATTAACTTTTTCCATTACTTTCTTAAAGTGTATGTTGAATTATTTATTCTTTCCATTACAATCACACCTCTTGATTTTGTTGACCTATTTTTCATTAGCTGCCTATTTTTGTCTTACTGGCCCATTATGTAGCCAGTGCAAGTAACAACCCAAATTGGCCCGTTTCAACATAGTCGTTTAAAATTACAAGATGCATACACCCATAGGCTTTTATTGATAAGTTTAAATTGTTCGGAGTGAACCAAGTGTTTTCGGTTAACAAATGTGTCTGTAGTATTATTGAGAGGCTGACTTTTGGGGCTGCCATTAAATTTGGTTAGGAAGATATGTATGTACATTTCAACAGTCTGTTAATAATGTTGGTAACGAAAAATATGAAGGTGTCATGTTGAAGGTAATAAGTTTAAAGATTTGAAATTTAAGACTGGCTGGCTGCTGGTATATTCGGTTTTCATTTGTATCCGCATTATGCTGAAAATAGTTTCAGGATACTTAACTGTTGGTTTTTTGCGGTTCGTGTTATTTCGACCTTTATTGCCTGCTATTATGATATTAGGATATTTATGATTACGTTTTTAAGCTGTCATGGTACTTTGTACCTTTATTGTCTGCTATTGTGGTATCAACGAAGATCTGTCCGTTTTCCAATTATTTCCGATTATTTAGTGATTTGGGTTGGAGATGTCAGTTTCTCACTGTCAGCTTTCTTTGTGTTGGTTACGTGTTATTCCTATTCATGCCCTCTTTTTTCTAAAGTTAAAACTATATCAGCAATGTACTCCAATGTTATTAGAAATTGAATTTCCAACTATTCATGTTATTTTCTTTTACAGATTTGAATCTTTCAGAAGATGTAATTAAGAACAATGCTTTGGCAAAAATAGAGGAACTGTTGATTTCTCACGGATCAACATTGAAAAGCATTCCAAACATGCCTTACCCTGACTACGTCGTTATTGACGAATCTTTCAATATGTTGATCCAACAAGAACTCGAGTATCAGCCGGCTACAATGCAAGAATTGCATGATACTTTACATGCAACAATGACGGATGAACAACTAGGCGTCTACAATGAAATCATTTCAGCTGTTCAGAAGAATGAAGGTGGAGTATTTTTTTTATATGGTTATGGCGGGACTGGAAAAACCTTTGTGTATAAGACTTTATCGTCAGCCATTCGTGCAAAGGGAGATATTGTTCTGAATGTAGCATCAAGTGGCATAGCTGCTTTTTTGCTTGAAGGGGGTCGAACAGCTCATTCACGTTTTCGGATTCCTATTAATCTAACTGAGGAATCATTTTGTTCTATAACTCCGGATAGTCATACAGCAGGTTTGTTAATAAAAACACGTCTCATTATTTGGGATGAGGCCCCAATGATGCATAGGCATTGCTTTGAAGCATTGGATAGAACATTGCGTGATATCATGTCAGCGACCTCTTCATCTTGTGCTGACAAACCTTTCGGTGGTAAGGTTATCGTCTTTGGAGGTGATTTTCGTCAAGTACTCCCGGTTATTCAAAGAGGCACCCGACAAGAAATTGTTAACGCATCATTAAATTCATCTCATATATGGCAGCATTGTAAGATTTTACGCTTAACAGTGAACATGCGTTTACAGTTTGGATGCCCCCAACAGACATTGCATGAAGTAAAAAAATTTGCGGATTGGATACTTCGAATTGGTGAAGGGACGATTGGAGAAGACAATGACGGCGAAGCGGATGTCAAGTTACCAGATGAAGTCCTTATTAAATCTGAAGGAGATCATATTAAGTCCATGGTTGAATGTATTTATCCGGATATTAATGAACACATGGATGAACCAAACTACTTTCAAGAGAAAGCAATCTTGGTTCCAACAAATGAGGAAGTTGATAAGATTAATGATTATGTTTTATCTCTTATAAAGGGTGAAGAGATGACATATTACAGTTCTGATAGTCCATGTCAAGAAGATGTTCACGATGTATTCGAACAATCTGTTTACTCTTCCGACGTCTTGAATGGTTTTAAACTTTCAGGTGTACCAAACCACAAATTGAGCCTGAAAGTAGGTGTGCCGGTTATGTTGCTTCGAAATATAGACCAAGCTAATGGGCTATGTAATGGTACACGTCTTCAAATTACAA
This sequence comes from Solidago caesia, assembly GCA_028566075.1. Classification (NCBI taxonomy): domain Eukaryota; kingdom Viridiplantae; phylum Streptophyta; class Magnoliopsida; order Asterales; family Asteraceae; genus Solidago; species Solidago caesia. The sequence continues at coordinate 13,394,898 of JAOXNX010000032.1, forward strand.
GAATGGCACCTCATGTAATAGAAGCTAGGATAATTACTGGATCAAACACAGGTAAGATGACATATTTGCCTCGCATGTGTATCATCCCTTCCGATCGTCGAATACCATATAAGTTTCAGAGACGTCAATTTCCGTTGGTTCCTTGCTTTGCCATGACTATAAATAAAAGTCAAGGACAATCGTTGGGCAAAGTTGGATTGTTTTTGCAACGACCTGTTTTCACACATGGTCAGCTATATGTCGCTGTTTCAAGAGTTACTAGCAAGGATGGTTTGAAAGTACTTATTTCTAATGAAGATGGATCAACTTCAAACACAACGAAAAATGTCGTCTATAAGGAGGTTCTTGAGAAGATATGAAGCTCACATTTGGTACTGAAAACATATGGGTTTTGAATATTTGGTAGTTTTTTAATGTGTTTTTGTAGTTTTTTTTCTATCTACTTTTTTTTTAACATATATTAAACATAAAAAATTTAGTATTGGTGATGACCCTTTTATTATCTTTTGTGAATTTTGTTGAAATTTCAATAGATCTTGCTGTTTGGTTATGTGTTTTGATTGTCAATATCCCATTATTATAATTTGAGTTTTCCATCATTAGTTTTAGTGTAACTCATATGTAACTTCTTTTAGTCTTTCATCTTTCAGTTTGTAGGTTCTTATGAGATTGTACATTCAAATAAAATTTTATTATATATATATAATATTAATACTACTACGACACAATTAGGACCCAAAGGTGGAAATAAGAATAAATTGGTAACATTGGTTATAGATTGTGGAATTTGGAAATTGCGTCTCTTGAAAAGTTTAAGACTGTCTTTTTTATATTACCGGATTATAGTTATAAATTAAAAAAACTTTTTAAAAAATTAATAACACTTCTTTTATTATAATAACAAATAACAAATATTAGTCATAACTATCAACATTTTTTTTTATTTGTTTACATCTCTCTTGAAAAAACCAAAATCTACGTTACTTACCCGCGTGATTTACGAATAAATTTGACTTAATATATATACATATTTATTTTATTGAATTTTATCTCAATTCCCACCTCACACTCACGTCCCACATTACTAGCCTCACTATTTAATTTTAATAACCCTAATTACTTATTTACCCTAAAAAATATTGATCTTTTCCAAGTTTCAAGCACCTTAAAGTCCTATATATATCTGGCTGCAAAAGTTCCATTGTTCCTACTCTCTTCTTCACTACATCATAG
>JAOXNX010000032.1:13432385-13447789 GCA_028566075.1 Solidago caesia
TTTCACCATATCTTATAGATGTTATTGTAAAAACTTAATATGTTTATCTCGCGTATTACGCGGGAAAATAATCTAGTATATATAAAAATTATATTTGTTGTTATTGATAAAAAAAAATATATATAACATAAACATTAAATAATAAGTTAAATATAGTAATGTTTAAAAAATTTAAAATTTAAGACACTATGTAAATATTTTATAAAATAATATAGATATAGATTATTATATATTGAAGAATAAAAATAAAAAAAAGAAATGTGGAAATAAAAGGAACCATTTACATTTACCTTGTCTTAAATTTGTCATGTAAATCTTTAATAATATCACATACAATAACCAAAAAAATGAAGAAAAAAAATAATGTAATAATATCTTTCTCACATATAAGCGCACTCATGTATTCAAGATTTGATATGATTTGACAGAAAGGGACAGTAAAACATTACTAAAATAGTAAAATATGATGACTTGCCCTCTCAAATTTTTTACTGTATGCGCCTATGCGGTTAATATGCGTTATTTCAGGACTATATTTTTGTTTTTTCTTCCATTTTTTCCTCTCAAATGTTTTCTTTGTTTTCTTCCAATTTCCATTAAATTCTTGATTTTTATGATTGAATTTGACATTCAGACAATGTGCCCCATAATCTCAACTGGGTATCTCTCCTTTTTCCCTCATTTTATATTTTTAATAGAAAAAAATGTATTAAAAAAAAATCATATTTTAAATTTAGGTTTTGTGAAATTAATCATCTTTACCAGGAAAGATGGTAGCTTTATGCTTAAATGTTATTGGGATTTGTGATTTTTGGTATAAAATTATAGAAATTTAATTTGATTTTTTAATAAATTTTTTCTTTTTGCAAAAGGGGTATTTATTGTTTAATATTGCTTAAGTAAATAAAATAAAAAACCCCTCTGATTTCTTAGATGTGTATTTGATTAGGCATTAATGAAATTTAAAAAAAAAAGGGCCCAATTCTTGAATTTGTTTGAAAATTTATTACAACTAAAAAGTTTTAAACTTGATATGTTTTTAGGGTTCTTTTTATTGATTTTTTAATATTTTTATTTTATATAGGAAATTGGTTATTCAACTAGATAAGTGTATTTACTTTGTGCGGGATTGGGTATCGTTGACATTGACATAAGTGTATTTACTTTAAAAGAAAAAGAACTAGATAAGTGTATTTATGTGACTATATAGATGATTTGATTGTATATGAGCTGGTTTAGGAAAGAAATATCTTTAGTTTAATTGGTTTTTGCCTACTTTCTTGGTGTCTTGCCAAATGCAGAATATTTGGTAGTTTGATGCTTGATTGGTTTCATATTGTGGTATCATTCTTGTTGAGCCATCATTTTTTCTGCTTATTGTTTTTCTTTTATGTGTTACATCTTTTCGTCTCAATTATTAGGTTTATAAGTTGCCAACAATATACCAAGAGTAACATCTTTCGAAAGTGATTTCAGGAACTTAAGTGTTATATTTTACATGTCTCAACAATACAAGTACTAAGAGTCTAAGAGGTTGCTTTTGTGTATTGTGTTTGACAGACATTGCTATAAGTAGTGGTTAGAGAGAGCTTCAAGAATCGTGTTTCTATCATAGCTCAAGTAATATTACAGACAACGGTTGTGGACTCAAGTTTTTAGATATTCAATGGCTAGAGGTGGTGATAGTAAAGATGTTATGGAGTCTCATCCTAAATATTTGAGGTATGATATAGTAACGCCAAAGGCGGATAAACCTAATGTTATCACAAAAACAACAAATAGGGCAACCGAAAAGCATCCAATGCCTTCAACCAACAGCATGTATGAGCTTCTTGAATGTCCCATGTGTGTTAAGTTGATGTATCCTCCAATTCATCAGGTTAGTTCCACATCTTACTTGATGTGCTCACTTTGCATAGCTTTTGATGGAATTATCTTTACTTTAATCTTTTACTTTTTGTTGAAAATTAAATGCTTGGTAGGCAAGTATTTTAGTTTGTAAGTTGCAATTTCTATGGGAAGTCTGAACAGGAAATTGTATGTACTTTTCATTGGATCTGGTGTGCATCTCTTATCATTTTGTGTGTTGGGGTGGGATAGATTAGGAAAAAAAATAATCTATTTGATCCATGTCGAGCATGTATGCATGTAAGAATATCAAAAGAAAAAGGGAAAACCGAGAAGACAAAAACTCTACCGTCATATTTTGTTTCTTTTAGTAAGGAAGGTATTATGGTTTTACTTTGGCTAATTAGTACACTCCTTCAGACTCAACTTCAATGAATTTAATCATGTTTCAATAGATAGGTTTTATACTTTTATGCTTCTAATCACAAGTCACTGGAATACATGATGTGTTTGGATTTGTGTTATGTAACTGATTATAGGATTACTTCGACTTGTAGTCGCAATAATAAGTTTTTAATGGTCTATAAACTGATTATGCTTCTAGTTATATGATTATTTAGGCGTCAAATACTCTGTTTTGGATATTGAGTTTCAAAAAACACATCCAAATACCCCATTTAATATCATTAATCATTCTTTTGAAGGCTTCCATTAACAAAATTGCTAACTTGTTCGTCATGTAGTGTCCAAATGGCCATACTTTGTGCTCAAACTGCAAGTCAAGAGTTCACAACTGTTGCCCAACATGCCGTGCTGAGTTGGGTAACATAAGGTGTTTGGCTTTGGAGAAAGTAGCAGAAACATTGGAGCTTCCTTGCGAACATCAAACTCTTGGTTGCCATGATATTTTCCCTTATTATAGCAAATTGAAGCACGAGCAAATTTGTCGATTTCGCCCTTACAATTGTCCTTATGCTGGATCCGAGTGTATAGTTACTGGTGATATTCCAAATCTTGTTGCACATCTGAGAAATGACCATAGTGTTGATATGCATGATGGATGCACATTCAATCATCGATATGTCAAATCCAACCCGCATGAAGTTGAAAACGCGATATGGATGCTAACTGTAAGTTTCTATATTCCTTGATTTCCTTCATGAATATTTCATGGATGTTACTTTTTAACCGAATTGTATACTTTCTATCTATTATTTGTGATCATTTTAACCGAATTGTATGCATGTTTCTCTGTTTAGTTGTGATTAAAAAGGCAGCATAATTAAAAACCATGCTGCATTTTTGATGAATAAACCTACCGAATGAAATTTCATTAAATTAAAGACTTGTAAAATCTAACATTATTTGCTGTATGCTCAAATATACTTTTTTTGAAGCTTTTAATCAAAGTTTCTTCGTTGTCGCTTGTTAAGTTTCCATGTTTGGTTGCTTTAGTTTGCATTTTTATTTGAAGACTCCCAACTTAATCAATGGTATGCTAAAATCTTGGGCACAGATTTGTTTGAGTGTTGAAGGCTAGAGTCGAAGGAGAGACTGAATTCTAATACTTTGATCCCCTAGTCCTCTTAAGTTCGAGCATGATATACTAAATAATCTTTAATCTTGAACATGCTTATTTGATTAACTTATTGAGTATCATCATAAGGAAATTAATACACAATGTGAAGTACACGGTATATTTGATTGGTAGTTTGATACTATCTCTTCAGTTGAACCTTTGTTCTCTACATTCATATGGTTTCTGTATATATGCATCATGTATGCTATATACATGGGATTCTTTCATGTTAGATTTTGAATCTGAATGTTGTCCTGTAATCTTCCTTGAAAAAGATATGATTTATTCTGTTCAACCCATCTACTTATAAATGGGTGGATTTGGATTATGTTTCATCTTTAAGTGGTCAAATGGGTTAAGCTAACGGATTCAACTTAAAAGGAAACGTTTAAACGAGTCAAAACAGTTTTAAAGTCATCCAAAGTGTATTCCAATGCATAAAGCTCCTGAAGTTCTATTTTATTTTTGTTCCTTTCAAAAAGGTTAAATAATATTTGTACTAATATAATTTTTGTAATCTTATTTGGCTCATAATTTATATATAGATCTCAAAACAATGGGCAAGAAGTATATTTGTGGGTCAGCCCAATCCATTTGGACCCGTACTTAAAAGTACATGTTTTGACCTGTTACCCAACTTGTCTGACACGCCCACTAAGCCATCTCTAGTTACAATTAGGGCTGCAACCTAGCCGAGCTTTTATCGAGCAACTTGAACTCGATCTCGTCTTAATCAAGTCGAGCTATTATCGATCCCGAGCCCGAGCCCTAAGTTCAAGCTCGAAATACTTAACGAGCCGAGCTCGAGCTTTATATAGCTCGGCTTGAATATTTATCGAGCCTTTCGAGCTTTAAGTATATTATCGAGCATTTCGAGCTTTATATTGGAAAGTATTTTGCTAGTTTTAAATATTTTAACCTCAGCTCATGCTCATCTTTATGGTTTATGTTAATGTTAAGCTTGAGTTTAAGAATGTTAATGTTAGAATCTTGAAATGATGTTATTTTTAGTCAAAATGTTGGCTTTTAACTTATGGTATGCTTTATTTAATATACATATATATTTTCGAGCTCGAGCCATATTTACTAATGAGCCAAGCTCGAGCCTTATACTTAAAGCTTATATGTTCGAGCTTTTCCAGCCGAGCTCGAGCCTATTTGTAACCATAACGAGCCTAGCTCGAGCCTGCATATTGAAGCTCGAGCCTTCTCATCTTTTTTTCGACCTGAGCTCGAGCCCTATGAAGCTCGTGCTCCGCTCGGTTGCAGCCCTAGTTACAAGGCAAGAAGTGCTCCTTCTACTCCTTTAACTAGTCAGTCCTATTTTGATTTCAAAGACTCAATACTATCGTAAGTTTCAAATTCATAATTGACATATGTTTCTTTATTTCTCATTTCTCCAAATATATCTATACTAAACCTTATATGTATAGTTAAACATAGTTACCAACTTTCCTAAATGAATATGTTCGATTTTGATATTCAATGAATCAAATTTTATGAGCTCAAAAGTCAACCTTATAGTTTTGATCAATGTGTAGGTATTCAACTGTTATGGAAGACAGTTTTGTTTGCACTTTGAAGCGTTTCAGCTGGGAATGGCTCCGGTTTACATATCATTTTTACGGTTCATGGGCGAAGACAGTGAAGCCAAAAATTTCAGTTATTCATTAGAAGTTGGAGGTTATGGGCGTAAATTAACATGGCAAGGGGTCCCAAGGAGTATCCGTGACAGTCACCAGAAAATTCGTGACAGTCAAGACGGACTAGTCATTCCTAGGAAGCTAGCTCTCTTCTTCTCTGGTGGAAACAGGAAAGAACTCAAATTACGAGTTATAGGCCGTATATGGAAAGAACAGTAAGTCAAAAGACGTATCGACTTTGATATCTATGTGATTATGCTGTTTTTTTGTGGCATGGCATATATGGGCTGAAATCTATGATGGGGCTTGATGGTCTCTAGATTTCGGGTATTCTTATGTGAAACTGGAAAGATATTGTTATTATATCAGATTCGGGGTGAAAATGTAAGATATGTTCCTTTGAAATGTGTCTTTTCGTGTTGGTGTTAGTAGTGTATCAGGTTGTAACCCGTGTAATCGATGCAGTTTTTCTTGCAAACTCTTCCAAAGAAAATGCTGTGTGCTAATATTATTTCATGATCCCTACAGAACCAGGATTATCCGTCCAGGGAATTCACAATTTTTGCAATTGGATTTATTGGAGCGCAATGCCGTTCCCCATTGAGCGATATGTTATCTTTCATAGTTCAAATGGGTTGAACGGGTCAAATAAGTCGAAAGTTGTCCACGCTTGTATTTGTTTTTCACTCGTGAAAAGATCGAAATCCTAGGAAGTCGAAGTCATTTGTCCACACTAAACCTTGATCATATAAATCTCGAGTTGGTTCAAAGGAGAACCAAAAATAACATGACAGTGACAAGACCTACTGAATTTCGTCTAAACTAGGTGATTTGGTCATTGAGTGAACAACAGGGTTTTCTTTAGAACGATTGTACCAAATTAGCAAACATTTATGCTCTATAATTTGAATATCATTCTTACTTTCTTAGTATACTTTTTACAAATAAAAACTGAACTTTCATTTAAAATTTTTTTTTTTTTCATTCTTAGTACTGATGCACCTTTTTTTTACATAATAATGCAACTTTCTGAAACCTAAACCCTAATACAGAATTGTAATGCCATCAAATTTTACTTGTCCAATTAAGTTGTAGTTGTTCGTGAAATATATTTTTATCATTTATTTATTAGTAAAAAACATTACAACTTGAGATACTGGATGATAAATAAGGATGATGTACCATAACTGCAAATTTGTTGCATAATCATGTTTATAAAATAAGCACGATTGAGTTGTAAATCAGTGTATTAATATTATGATTAGTGTGTTACAGTTTAAATATGTTAACTATGCATACCAATGTGCTAAAGCGGGGTATTAACTTAAAAAAACGCATCAGATTAGAACTTTACTGAATTCGTAAAAAAAAAATAGTGTTAAAAAAAAAGGTGCATCACTGTCATAAACTAGCGAAAAACTAGCCGGAAAAAAAAAGACACAAATGGACATATTCATTAAAAAAAAATGTATATGGATTTTATTTAATTATGGAAAAGTATACTTAAACTTGTATGAAGTTAAAGAACACGAAATGCTTGTTTTTATGGTGTATTTTTTTTTTTACAAGAAACTCAATAATGAAAAAGCTATGCTCGGCCAATGAAAATGATCGTGTTTGATTTCATCCCTGATCTTTGACCATTTGCTTAAAATTAATCCTTTCTACCTATCCTATCAAATTCATAAAGTTGTATCGTTTTTCATCACTTTCACTTATCTATACTACATTATAAAATATTTGAGGAGTATCTTTTACATCAAAATATGACAATTCATTAATATGCAATAAAATCAATATTAATTTATCAACTTTAAAAATATAATACTTTTTTCGATAGTCAAATTTAACGTTAAAGACTTCTTTTACATCACCACTGGTCATGGCGGTCAACAGAGCCGAACGCTGTTACCCTTAGTTTTGTATCTAGGATATAACTATGCGCATTACGAGGGTACAAATCCAGTATTTAACTAACATCGATGGTTAAAGGTATTTAATTTCCACCTATGGTGGGTCTGGGTGAGTTTTCCCCTCCAGATCTCTGGGTGATAGGGGTTTCTCATTGAGGGGTTTAAATTGGAGGCGAGGGGGCTCTCTAGCGCGGACCCGATTAAGACAACGTATGTTAGACCTCCCGATATTCGCGAGTAATCCACACCTTTCAAAAAAAAAATGTATTTCTAAAGAGTGTATATGCAGACATGTTTATGCTCCTAAAACAGACATATATAGAAGCAAAATATATTCTTCATAATATATAAGGACAACATATATAGTAACCGTTAAACGATAAGTTTTGTACAGGGAAAATCACTTGGATTGGCACAACTCTACAAAATTTGACATTGGTATACTACAGATTCATGCGAAAAAATTTGTAAATGTTTAGCAAGTTTTGCAAAGTCTAGCAGTTACAAGGAACTGATAGCGTGCAAATCTGCAACATAATTAATATAAAGTAAATTAATTACTTACCAAATTGATCTTCTTGAAATCTGTTGCATAGCTCCAATTTCTCCAATAATGATCATATATGATTAACAAAAGCGTTAGACACGGGGTTGGAGTAGAAGTCACTTTTTAGAACGTCTACCGTTGATGGTTTCACTTCTGGATTTTGACCCACTCCCATGACCAGAACTGTCAAAATCTCTTGACTTTAAATTGGTCAAAATCCGGTCCCTAAGACTTTCGACTGACTTATATCTCTGCAAATCATCCCCGTGACTTCTTCTTGGAGTTTGCTTCTCAATTTCAACAAAATTGTCTTGAATACCCCATTCATTTCCATCTGAAATGTTCTTTCTTATGGAAGAAGTACTTTTTCTTGATGCCTTCCCATTGGACAAATTCTTCCATTTTATTTCATCATCAACCAAATCTTTACGATAATTATGACCATGAGCCCACTTAAAACTCTTGTTATTATTATCCATGTTTAGTTCTATAGAATGAAGATCACTCTCCCCTGAATCTTCTTCATTCTCAACTTCACTGTCATCATCTTCTCCGTTCAAACGAGTCCCACCAAAATTATTTCTGTTCAAATAATTCATCAAATCTTCATCTTTCCGTCCTTTTTTCTTACCTGTACCAAGAACTGCTTCAAGCTGACCCCTTAATTTGTCAACAAGCGCACTTTTTTCCTCAAATTGATGTTTGGCTTCTGCCAATTTCATCTGAACTCTTTCCTCTCTTAATTTATCAGCAAGTTGAAGCATTTCTCTTTCTTTTTCAACTTCTTCATGAACTTTAACTGATTCCCGTTTCAGTTCTTCTGCTTCAGCCCGATCTTCACCAATGTCAACAGCTAACTCATCACAAACTTGCTCCATAATCTCACGTGCCCGTTTCTCACTTTCAAGTTCTTTTAAAACTTTGGCAAAGGAAGCCTTTGTTTCTGCTAATTCTTGTCCAAGTTTCTTATTTAAACTCTCGGATCTTCGTCTCATCTTTTTCTCACTTTCCAACTCACCAGCAATGGATTCAATGGCAGTTTCAATTGCCCTTCTTTCTTTACTTTTCCATAAAGCTTTTTCTTCAGCAAAGCATTTTAATAGGTAGTTGACTTCAGTATGGTCAACACGTTGGTCTTTGATGATGTGGTTGACCTGAAGACGTGCACGTTCTAGCTCGGTATGTAAGGCGGATATAAGTGACATGCTAGATGATGGAAGATTATCATGAGCCCACATTCGGTGGATTATCTTCAGTAGCTCTTTAGATGTTGTCAAAGCATTACTGACTTCTTTTAAATGCGGCTTCACACCATTTCCAGAACCACTAGGAGTCTGAGCTCGAGATCGGGTTTCAATCTGCAATATCAAGAATTCAAGATACCCAAATTCATTTTGTTCATATTTTTCAAGAGACCCCAAACAAAAAATGGTATATAAGCATATATTTTTTTTTAAAAATGTTCACCTCCATTAAACTTGCATTGCTAAGAGAATCATAAACTTCACCATTGTTGTCCTCAAGTTTCGGCTTATGAGATATCGACATCTTACGATAAGATCCTGTTCCAGATCGATCCATTCTCTACAAAACATAACCAAAAACATACAAATATGACCTACTTAACAATGTTAAAAAACCTATCTAACAATTGCATTCAAATAAGCTGAAAATGGAAAATTTAGTAAAGCCTCATAACTTCCCTAAAAGTGGAAAATTTATCATTCTACGTCTTTAAATAAGCTGAAAATGACCCATGAATCCATGACTTGGAATTTCAATAGCATTCTCTTAATCCATACTAGCTCAGTCCCAACATAAGTGTCCAAAATTAATATACACCGTATTAATTTTACTATATTACCCTTAATACAACAACAACAACAACCGTACCCAATCCCTGCAAAAACGGGGTATGGGGGAGGTGAGGTATAGACAGTCTTGCCTCTACCCAAAGGTATAGAGACTGCTTCCATAAGGACCTCCGGCCAAACTATATTACCCTTAATACATTTTTCACAATACTGATTACGAAGAGTCCGTGCAAAAATCAATGGTAATATTACCGTTTTCCTATTGAAAACAATGCAATGATAAAGACATAAAGTATCTCCTGACACTTTGTGATGTTTTTCCTATGGATACTTATTTTCGGAAGTCCTAGGTTAAGAGTAAGAGTGAATAGTTTGCCGGCTAAAAATTAAATAAATAACAAACATTAATTAATAAATATACGTATAGAACAAACTAAAAGGTATAATAACACAACAATAATTAAATATATAACCTAGTTCTGAAAATGATAGTTACACAAAATCTTCCAAATTGACATATAATAATCACATAACAAAAATTGACATATAATAATAGATAAATCAATATAATCACATAAAGCTATAAACTTTATCATTTATTTAAACTTAAAATCAAAAACCCACCTCAGAAACAGGGCTATGAGATGGATCAGACAAATGTGGGGGCAGTGAACCGGAATTCTGACCCTGAGATGGCCGGTTCACTTTCTCTCTAACCCTGGTCGCCGCCGGTTTTAAACTCTGCGGCGCCGGAATCTCATTCATTTCCCAAAGGGTCGCCGCCAATTTCCTCGCCGACACCGGCCGTGACCTCCCGCCTCCGGAATTATCAAAATTAGGTGAGTCGATACCGGCGGCGCCGCCAAGTTTGGATTTTGATGATGGGGTCATTCTCCATGACGGCGCCGGAGTACTGGATCTTGACCCGTTTCCGACCCGGGTTTTGCCAACCATAATTGCACGTTTGAATTTATAATTATGAATCATGGATGATGATGAAGTTGTAGGTGATGAAGAACAGTTTCTTTTTCGGATCTTGTTGTAACCCGGGATCAACCCGTCTACGACCCGGCTAGTTTGTCTTTCCATTGAACACTATTGTTGTTGTTAAGATCAAATCATAGGCTAAGTTTATTTTGCACAAGAAATTTAAAAGAATTTTGAAATTTTGAATTTTGGGCTTTTTTATGAGATTTTGAAGCGATTTTGAAGTGTTTTCTTGATCAAGTAAAAGAAAGTAGTGTAATGAGAGAATATGAAGAAAAAAAAATGGATGGATGGATGGATTGATAGATGAGGTGGAAAGGAGTAAGGAGAGAGAGCAAAGGGGGAGTGCATGTGATTTGAAGGATTAAAGATGGCATGACATGTTACTTATGAATTTTCAAAGGTTTTTAATGATTTTGTATTAAGTTATCAATGACAACATATGATTTATTTTTTGAATGAATTCACCAACCATTGGTGTTATAAAGATCGATTTTAATGAGGCAATATACATTATTGAAATGACTTGTATGTTTGCTTTGAAAAGTATTTGATTTGATTTGCATTCATTTTTGTGCTTTTATGTTTTATCAATTGTTGTAAGTTTGAAGTTTTGCGATTAAAGAAGTAAATGGGTGAGATTTTTTATATTTAGATTATTTGGAGAACGTAAGTCTTTCATTTAAATGTATATAGTATAATGGGTTTATTACGATGGTTGATCCAAACCACATTCTTTTGTCATTTACAAGATGTTACCTAATAAGAATTGCATCTGAAATTTTTTATGAAGATATCAAGTTCCTGATCACTAAACCACTTTACTGGTGGGTTTTTAAGTTTTACAAGTTTTGTAACCTTATTTTATACTAAATTATAATGGGAAAATGTTATATGCTGTTAACATTATATATGTTGCACACACATAAATATTTTAATGATAAAAAGCCCCCCCTTGATTTTAATGTTTCTCCTCACAAACATTCACAAATATCACCTAACTATATACTGTTAACATCATATAAGTTATCCCCAATTATAATTTGCAAAGGGTTAAAAATATTGTTGGCATGTATGGTAAAATCAGTTGTAGTTTATTGTTGAAGCTTATATCCAAAATTTTATTTTTGAGTTTGAAAAAGTAATTGTAGTTTATGAAATCCTATTAATTTCAAAATGCCTAAATATTATTAAGTGATATTTACTATTTAGATGACTTATTTTTCTACAAGCTCAAACTATTTTTCAAAAACCTATATAGCTTGTTTCTCCATCTTCTATTATATAACTAGTTTTCAGGCTCGCCCGATAGATGAGTGGTTTACAAATATATGTCTTATAGATTTCATTTCAATATGTTTTGAGTTTTTATGTTAAAATATAGAATTTTGCCAATTAAATGAATCGATAACTTCGATGAAGGGAACAAAACAAAATATATATATATATATATTTCATCAAATACCATTTGTGTACTCTAGAGTTTTGTGTTGATAAATCGGTTTTGACCGATGCAAGACCCTATTCGAGATCAACACAACATCAATGAGTGCGGAATCCTTATTGATTCGGTCTTGAGATTTTTTTCACTTAATCACACATAGAACATACAAATATATACTAATAGAATAGGATATAGCAATAATTCCTCTATTATCACTGTCAAATGATTACGGATTTGTAAGATTACATCTCAACAAGGACGAATTGTATCAAGACGACTATAATAACAATGAATTACATGGTGGACTTACGGACTGAGGTTGAGCTTCACCTCAGCCTGCCATGAACGACTTCTGTTGACAACTAAATCATTAACTGAAACCCTAGACATATATGACATATATATAGTAGACACATATACATGGGCTGGACTTCGTATTTTCGTGGACTTCATCACTTACGATATCGTATATGACTATTGAGGTCGCATACAAATGACCTCGCAAGCCATGAGGTTGTATATAGCCCAATCTATAGAAATGTATTGTGACGGATACAATGTGTGCACATAACGTGCAATTACATGTGTTATTATATAAAATCACTGGGTATCCCATTACCAAAAAAAACACCATTTGTACATCAAAAAAAAAGTTCAACTATAAATCATAGTCTTAATTAAAATACAAATGTTAAATAAAAATCACATAAATAACTAAAATATCAATTCTGTTTATAATACATGAGCAAATCAGATTTACAAAAAAAACTCTCATATTGAGAGAAAACTTATACGATTCTACATTAAAAAAAATGTTACTTTTAAACATATATAATACAATGATCATTAGAAAAAGGGCGAATTAGTTGTAGGGGTATCGTACTTTCACTTTTTTCCTTTATCATGACCCAACGTTTTTTTCACCTAATGAAGGGATCAATGTGACAAACACCGTTTAATATGAGTATTAAAAATACCAGATGGTGGTTTTGTCCTAGATGGAGTGGTTTTTGGCAACTGTACATGCCACGTATGATGCCAAGTCTTCCTTTGACCACCATAATTACATATCATAATTAAAAGTAAACCAAAGATAATCACTATATATATATATATATATAATAAAGTCGATTATATATGTATTCCCAAATCCACACGTATATCTCAATATGCAGTGATTATATATGTATTTTACTACCCCCACCCTAAAAATCCCAAATCAAGCACCAAGAACCCACCACCTATTTTTGTGTATATCTCAGCTAAATCCACCATCTCCATCTCAGCTATAGATGTATTTTACTACCCTCTCCATCTCAGCTACCCAAAACCGGCAACCACCAAGAACCCACCACCTATTTTTGTGTATATCTATTACATTACCACCGTGATACAAAATAAATCAGGTGGATATAAAAACAAAATAAATACAATTATCCCTAATCTCATTAATATCATTCACAACCGACGCTGCCGTCACCACCAATTCCGATTGGGGTTGAAACTTGAAACCGGAGAAGAAGGTTGGGAGAGTAAAGAGATTCGCCGGAATTTAATAGTCACCGGAAATCAGTAGAGCCATTTAATTGGTCAGAAAAACAAGCAAAACCCTAAATCAGATTTCGTCAACAACCACCGTCATCCACCGACGGCGTGTTTCTCAGTCACCGGAATCTCATCGGTTATACTTTCCGATTCTTTTTCATTCATACAGATGCTAAAATAACTCGTATGAATCGCTATTTCTTTCTTGTTTTGTATATATGTATGTATTGGGGTTTGAGATCAAAGAAAGATATGGTTGTTGTTTGTCTGGATTTAATTTGTTAGAGATATTTTTATGATGAAATAATCCTCTGGATTTTGAGTTGAAATTATCGGTGATTTAATTGATTTTGCTGATCAGTATTTATGATATCTGATGTTAAATTGTATAATAATTTCTCCTAATTAATTAAATATTTTTGTTGATAATTTTAGGAAATGTGATTGCTCTGGATTTATATTTAAAATAGCCTGCACATATATATATATATATATATATATATATATATATTATGTACGTATATATTTATATAAATAACATGGAAGTCTACGTGTGGCATGACAGCGTAACAAGGATTCTTATGTGGTATATACACATGGCAAAACACATACAAAACCACTGCCACATAGACAAAGTAAAACCAGATAGTGGTTTTAGATCCCTAGTTAAATGTTTTTTGTCACGTTGATCCCTTCATTAGGTGAAAAAAAACATTGGGTCATGATAAAGTAAAAATGGGATAGTATGATGATAGATTTCGAGCAAACAGGAGAACAAATCTTTCATCAAAATCTTTTTACCACATCATCATCATAATAATATTACTCCCACATATATCATAATAATGATAAAAAACATTCTCATATCATACTTTCATACACTTTGAAATCTCTACATATTAGTTTTTCTTTGCTCCAATTACGTCTCACACTCGAAGTACAATCAACTCCAATGCAGGTGTTGTTGTCCCAGCTGCCAACGTTGCCACGACTTTTCCTCTGGCTGGTGTTATTGTCGTTGTCGCCGTTGTCCGCCCCGGTACTGTCAACATTGCTTATTCAGTAAGTACTGCTGCCCCAGCAGCCAACACTGTCACCACTTCTCCTCTGGGGACATCAGTTGCCTCCGCACAATCTGTTAAGGTACTCAAGGTCTTTTCATTCATTACGTGTTTACATTGTTTTTCTTTAATATATCCAAAATAAACTCATTGCTTATCTGTAACATTCGTGATATTTGACCCGTTGACTTTTGTATTAAATGATTAACTTTTATAGTTAATATTATGTTTGAAGGTATTTTTGGAGGTCAATTGTGTTTATGTGTTATTTGATTCATTTAATTGGTCAAATGATGCGTTGCGATAGATAAATAATTAGACTTGTGAAACGGACTATCCGTGGATCTGACCCGTGACCCATGACCCAACTAACCCACCTTATCTCTTTTCTTCTTCTTATTCTTTCATTTTGTTCTTTCATTTAGCTAGTTCAAGAACACACACACTCTCATCTCTTCTCTTTAAATCCTTAGATTATATTCCAAATTGCAAGTATTTTGTTGGCAATCTAGTTCCATATCATCTTCATCTTCAAGCTTTCAAGATTTTGGGTTTCTAAGTTCATTTCCATCTCCTTTAGCTCAAAAACGGGTTTGATACTTTGGTGGAAGATTTGGTAAGTATTCTTGTTTCCAATTTCATAGTTTCTTAGTGTAAATGTTTTCCCTTAGTTCAATTAATCGAGTTCTTGGTCGTTTTTGGTCCAAAAATGGAGATTTCAACTTTTGGGGTTTTGGTATGATTTTGGTCTAAGATTTGAAGTTATGGAATGTTATTGGCAATGGATTATGTTCAAAATATGGTTATGTCATAGTATTATCACTTGGAATGGTATGTTTTTAGTCAAAAATGAGTCTTGGATCGATTTGGTTTGGTTTGGGGTAGGATTTTCGAGCTTGTTGCTGATGAGGTTGAATCTGGTACGCTATGACCGTACGGTACGGCCCTAGGACCGTACGGTACGGCCCCCTCTATTTCTTGTTTTTGTTTTGGCTTCTGACTTCGTTCCAGCGTACGTTAAAA
>JAOXNX010000032.1:13479913-13490461 GCA_028566075.1 Solidago caesia
TCCAGTCCAAAATAGATGTATCTCAAGGACTAAAGGAAGCCCCTGCTGCCCTCTTTATATCAAAATCTGGGAACACCGTACTACATATGCTTCATACTACGTCACAAAATGGGTGGGTCCGGCGGGTTGGGTAACAGGTCAAAATGGTTTCGGGACAAAACAACCCAATTTAAGTCCACGTCTAGGTTGAGTAAAGAGTATCAGTTGAAAAGCGTCAAAAGCACAAAATTTAGCACCCGGTTTTGTGATTTTCTATTACTTGCGGTGGCAGTGAATCAGTGATTACGGAGATAAGAGGTCCAGAAGTCCCTTGAATAGGTATACAGCAAGTCCCTTTCCAGTCCAAAATAGATGTATCTCAAGGACTAAAGGAAGCCCCTGCTGCCCTCTTTATATCAAAATCTGGGAACACCATACTACATATACTTCATACTACGTCGCAAAATGGGTGGGTTCGGCGGGTTGGGTAACAGGTCAAAATGGTTTCGGGACAAAACAACCCAATTTAAGTCCACGTCTAGGTTGAGCTGCACACATTTTTGTCCATTTTCAATAGTAACCAGGGATTTTATTATATTACATAAACAATATTATTACAAGAATAACTTAAAATTTTAAATAGGACCTTTTATAAAAGGTTGTATTATTAAAACTATGACCTTCAACCCGTTTGCAGCATTTGGCCCGATTCTAGCTCACTTTTTGATCCGACTGTTTATGATTAAACACAACCCATATGGACCGACTCAATAGTAGATGGGCGGAAATAGCCACCTCTACTTCAAACCAAAAAGTTATACACTTCATTCGTTAAAAGATTATAAATCTGCTTGGCATTCACTAAAGGTCAAATGTAGTGGATATTATGAATGCTAAATATGTGATGTGAACTACTTCCCATAAGTCTGAAAAAATTAATTAAAGATTTTCAACTTAAGATTTTGATTTACACGCATTTGCATCTTAAGGTTACAGTTCAGAATTTAACTACAAGTGTATCTTGTTAGACCCAGGCTCATGTGATTAACAAAATTGTGCTGACTTTTGCATCGTGAAAATGGAAACAGAATATGGCAGTCTTCACATAAAGGTAAGTGGAAATTGTATAACCTTCCAAATTTTGCATCTCAATTTTTACACACGTTGATTACTTGATTGCTTGAAATTTTAAGGTCAAACTTGTTGATTTTACTATTCAAGTTTATATGGTTCTTATTGTGTATTAAACACCAATGTTTAGAAGTTACGAATTATAATGTAGAACTTGGTTTTTAAGTTTCTAGGAAAGCCACGAGAAATCCATATTTAAAATTTAACTCATTTTTCCTTTTTTCTTCAGGAAGAAATGTTCGTAGAAATGTGGAGTTTGGAAGGACTTTTTGGTCATGCCCAAAGGAACTCACAGAGCAACTATTGTTTGGTTACATGGCATTGGTGAGAAGAACTCATAGAGTAATTATATTATTCTTGTATTTCATATGATAATATAGGGTATTTTACTTTGAATGCTTTGTTTAGGATGACTTGGTTTATTATGCATTGTGGTGATGTTTTGGTTTTAAATGGGTGTGGCTTGGTGACAACTATGGCGAGCTTTCGGATCGTGGGGTGAGGAAATTCCTGATGGGTGCTCATGATTTTAGCAACATATTCGTTGTCTCTTCTCATACTCCTTGAATGTATTTGGGTTGATATTTATATGATACATTGCATTGATGTGGCTAAGCAGGGTATATCAGATAAAAGTTTGCAAATGGTTTCTAAGAATTATCCTCATCTAGAGTTTCTGGATATCACACGGTATGTTATATTGATTTGGGTGGAAAGTTTGACTGTTTACCTACAAATGGGTCGATTTGGGTTATGTTTTATGTTGTAAATGCTAACGGGTCAAGTAGATTAAGCTAAAGCAAATATAGGTGTTTTGACAATTGTCGGATTTTAACTTGTGGACACTTGATTATATACGTGCATCAAGATAACAGATGGTGGCTTGCAACATATAATAGTCGAGTGCTCTGGTCTCAAGAGTCTAAATCTTTATCCACTATCAAGGTACCTATTGTGTTGATCAAAGATTAAAGGTAGACCTAATTGGGAAAATTTGATTAATGAAGAGTTTGTTTATTTCGTTTAGCTTTACAGATGGTGCTTATAAGAAATTATCACTTTTAGCCCATCTCAGATTCTTAGATCTCTGTGGTGCCCAGGTATATATGGTTTGATTTATCTAATGAGCTTAATTTATGATTCTTTGGGAAATAAATTTATGTGTTCCTTTTTTAATGGCAGAATCTATCTGATGAAGGGCTGATCTCTATCGCCAAATGTAAAAATATCCGTACCCTCAGTTTGACATGGTAATCTATAGTTTTTCATAATGAAACATTAAGTTTCTTAATATCTTTTATTACTCTAATGTTTATTACATTTTTTTTGAAGGTGTGTACGTGTCACTGATGTGGGTGTCATAGCCATAGCCAAAGGTTGCACGTCTCTTGAATATCTTAGGTAAATCGATACACTCC
The DNA here is from genome assembly GCA_028566075.1 of Solidago caesia. Lineage (NCBI taxonomy): Eukaryota > Viridiplantae > Streptophyta > Magnoliopsida > Asterales > Asteraceae > Solidago > Solidago caesia. Next base: position 13,482,442 of record JAOXNX010000032.1, read on the forward strand.
CCATACTTGTTGTAGGAAAGGTTTATTTTTATTTTATTTTATTTAGGGCACTATAATACTGTTAGTGGTGGCAATATGAGTGGGTCTGGTGGCATGGGTAACAGGTCAAAACAGCTCGGGGTTGATGCTTGTCACCTTCGCTATGGGGCCATTTTGGCATGACCTGCAACCACTCTTTTTTTTCAGTTAAAGAAAATATTAAGTGCATTTAAGGAATTCTGATTAACAAAACTATACTATGATGATATAATTAAATCTTTGAATAGACTGCATTCATTCTTATGTAGATCGGTCAAACTGCCACCTCTTTTAATCTCTTAGATCTTTTATCGCAAGTTGTCAACGATATCATTTTGTTCTTTGTCATGGTTCTGTTATTGATAGTTATGAATTGTGCAGCTTGTTTGGAATTGTTGGGGTTACTGATAAGTGCCTAGCGACTCTCTCGGAACACTGCTCAAACTCAATTACAACACTTGACGTGAACGGATGTATTGGCATTAAGGCAAGTGAAAATTTACTTAATACATAGTTTTAAGTAAATTTTCTAACCCTTTCTAACAGCTATGATTTTTTAAAATTAAACCATAGTAAAGGAAATTTTGTAGACCCAAGTCAATGTTTATTTAAACAAAAAAGAGTAATACGAGTATGCAGTTCTTTTTGCTTCATTGATTTTTATAAATTTTGAAAAACAACTTATTGATATTCACACCATTGTAGAAACGTAGCCGTGAAGAACTTCTTCAACTATTCCCATATGTGCGGTGCTTCAAGGTTCACAGTTAATATATGGTCCCCTTAAAAAAATTCTCAGAAGGTAAGATTCTGTGGTTAATGCTTCCTAAAAGTTTACTAGACGATCGATAAACATTTCATTTCATCTGTTTTTTCTCCTGTGTGAGTCCGAATAATTTTTCTTAACAGGTTCTTGACCTATTACATGAACTGCATGATTTTTTTTTTTTTTTGTCTTCATACATTTTCGAACCCTTAAGACAGTTAAGCTTCAGTAGTCAGTTCGTTGTATTCCAAAAGTTGCATAATTTGGTTGTTGTACTTGAGCTGACATCTAATGGTATATTGTATAACTTCTTTGTATATGAGATTTTCATATGCTTATCAAGCAGATGAAAAGTTATTGTTGAACTGGACCTTACATGTGCAGCCAACTAATAAAACTATAAAGGCCTTAAAGTTTAGGTACCTTGTGCGACGACCCCATATGCAATCTCCATATCGGGGTAGAGTATTACGACTACATACATTACCTTTGAACAAATGCGAAAGTACTTTTTTTTACTGAAGTAAATGCATTACAAGCAGATATGGTTGTCTATGCTCATTTTGTTATTAACTTTTTGCTTACGAAAAATTTCGTTACAAATATACCTTAACCAGCAAAAGAGGCTAAATAATTTTCCACTACGAAATTATGATAAGGTTATGAGTTCACTTTCTTGATCCTTTTTGCTTAACATTGAGTCTTAACTTGGTTGGAGGTACTTCTGGAAAACAATCTCCCTACCTTAGAGTAAAGGTAAGACTGTTTACATGTCATCTCCTTCATACTTCGCTTATGTCGGGATTCGGTCCTGCTGTTGTTGTATTGAGTCTCAACTTTGGAAACTGTCATCTAACTCAATAAATTATAATTTAAAAGGAAATGATTAATCATCCTTAAAAAATAGTCTAAAAATCCTTTTAATCACAAGATCGAGCCACATGGAAAAATCAAGAGTGGTGATTAAGAAAAATTATAAATGGTTACACATGTCAAATATTTATAGTATTAAGAGGATTTTTAGGCTATTTATTAGGAGGATTAATCATTTCTTAATTTTATTTTATTTTATTATTTATTATTTTTAATCACATTTAGACATTTCTCTTTTACATTAATTAGGTTTACTTAAGCTTCGGTTACCTTCATTCTAAATGTAAACTGAAATGGAAATAAATTTGCATTTCATCAATCTATTTAAACGATCATGACCAAACTTAATGACCAACACTTTGTAATTTCTAGTAAAAACGATTGTTCATAAAGATGGCTAGGTCTAACTCTTGCTTGTTGCTCCTCATTCTTGTTGTCGCAGGTTTGCCCACATAATTCTTAATTTTTAACATTTAGTTAGCATAAAAAAAATGTCACTAAATTTGGGTATTTAGCAGGAAAATATATTATTATGAAGAGTATTGTTTCTAGCTTTCCAAATGTACCGCCACCATATGAAAAATATAGCCTCAAGTTTACGACAAGTTCTACCTGGTAATTGTTGGGCCATATGAAAAATATAGCCGAGTTTACAACACACATAAGCTTAATATATCAGCGAACAATTCTATCAAAAAGTGGCCTTAATTACAATCTTTTATTATCGGTGATATTTGATATAATAACTTACATTTATATATATCGTATATGTGTTCAAGTTTTTTTTCTTCTTCATATATATATAGTTGCAGTATCTATGGTTGATGCCGAAAACACCTGCGTATATGTATTGGACGATCAAGGTTGTAATCTTTCTAAGTGTGATCAGCAATGCTCAAAAAAATTTAAAGGTGGTTACGGTGTTTGCGAGCACGCTAAAACTGGCAGTGCATGTATTTGCGTCTATAAATGTATACCAGGTGATGGCGTCGAAGAGGGCCTCGTAGGTGCCTTTGCCCCCTCTCTGAATATGTGATCATTTGTTTAGACCTTGTTTATATATTTCACGACCTTTTAAAAAGGGTATTTCATTTGTGTTTATGAATAATTATACTAGTAATTCAACTAAATATAAATATATATATTTATTATTAATATTGATCAGATGCTATCAGAGGTTTTCCATAAGAAAACTATGCAAACCGAAAGGGGTACACTGTACATTAATTGAATCACCATACAAAGAACTTGCGTGCAAATATTGGATAAACATAACAAAATTATATGTAAAGACTTACGTTTTTTGACATGGGATAACCATGAGTGGTTTTTTCTCTTTTAGTGAAATGCTGTGTTTTTCGGAGAAGTCATGTTCTTCACCGCTAGGTAGGCAGGCTCCGGTTGAACGAGTGCAAGGGTGAAGCCAAGATATAAATGTCCATTTTATCGGCCAATATAATTCCTGGACACACTCTTCTCCCCGATCCAGATGGAAGGAACTTTAAATTATTTTATTTCGAATCATATTTCTGTCCCCTCAAGATTTAAGAACCTCTCAGGGTTGGAATCCATCCAATACCGAGGATCCCTATAGATAGCCCATGTATTGATTAACCCGAACAATCCGTTGGGATGGTGTAAATGCAATCTTTATTTGTTGACCGAGGATTTAAAAAAAAAAGGGCTACAGGGTGTAACCGGAATGATTCCTCAACGGATGATAACCACTTTTTTTGCTATACACCATCAAACGTGCTTTTAGCTGTTGTACTGTATAATTATGTGAAGCAAGTTTGGTGGTGTACAACTAAAAAAAAATTGGTATACGGATCGTGTCCCTTTCTTAGTAGTTGCATCTTGGCGTTGTAATTTTAATAGATGATCGATTCTGCGAACAATTTTATTAACTCCAACAACTTCTGCTAATTCTTGTTGAATCCTTTCCATTAACTCATGATTTTTAATAATTTGTCATTGCCCATTCTAACAATGGTTCTTTGTTTTTTTTAATTTGCTGCAATCATAATGTCCTGATCAATATAACAAAGTTTATCCAATAGAATTTTTTGTCACATACAACAAGTAAAAACATGTTAATACATAACGTACACCTGTCTAAAGCAGTGATTGTTGTATATGACAAAAAGTTGTTAATTAGCAGAAGGTTGCCCTTCCAATCTGGCAGACATGCATGTGTTTGTTATTAATGATGCCGGTTTGTTATTAAAGATGCTGGCCAAAAGGTTGGTCAAAGACCGGTGTTGGGAACGTCGACCTTTACACATCTGACACACACACGCATCTGTATGCTTTGGCATCCCACGTAAGCATACACCGTGTTGCCAGCACTGGCTTTTGATGAAATGGCAAAACCAGACATTCCTTCATTTTGAAAATACATGAAACACCATAGCTAGCTTGTCAATAACATACGACCCGTACAACTTTTCCTGTGCAAATGTGATTTTGTAATCAACGGTACTCCCGTTTTTGTAATTCTTTTTTCCTAATGATGACTTACAGTGTTCTGTAGCTATAATGTTCCTCAATTGTGCAAATATATATGTGTGTGCTAAGAGAGAGAATTAAGGAATTAAGGCCTGATTTTGAGGATCGAACAAAGCCACAGCCAAACAAATCTTTCTTAAATTAGCAACCCCAAAATAATCTGACATTTTTCAATCATACAATCTTTCATGATCCATGTGTAGATCTGGTAAAACAAAACATGCACACAAAAATCTCCTTGGTTTTCTTTCATATTCATAAGATAGACATCCAATACATTGATCCCTTTTGATTTCCGAAATGGTTTTTGCTTATTTCTTGTTACCTTTGCTCAATTGTGTTGATTGAATATTGTAGTGATATCTTTTCTTCTTCTCGTTATGCTACGATCAGGGAGTAGTCAGAACGAAAAGAAGAGAAGATATTTATAGCTATATAGTCTACGAATATCAGGAATAGAAAGATAAGCATGGATGCGAGTCATGATCAAAAAATTTTCTGTAAAATTGTGAAAATTTGGTGCAAGACTTGTGTATTTTGTTGTATAAAATACCCAATTCCGATAAGCACTTTTTTCTTATTCTTGGTTTCATATCTGTTCTTCCCTAGAGCTTTCACCATTTTAATCTACGCTTTCCCCCTCACTGGATTTTCATTTCTTGTTCATAAAGTTTTATTGGACATTGATCGTCAAAAGATTAAACGGGCAGGAGAAGATGATAGGAGAAGAAAGTTTGCCAAGTCTCGAAGGAGTTTCAAATCTGTTTATGGTGATCGTAGTCAGCTTATTCGACGAAACACGAAAAAGAGAAGTGATGATGATGCCACAACGAATGTTGAGGAAAAGGATGATTTTTTCTCAAAGACTTTAAATGATCTTTTGTTCGAGGGAAAGCCTAAAGAGATAGCAGAGGTGAATGTTAACTCTATTGTTGGTAGAGGCGATTGTTCTTCTTCAAATGATCATTCCCAACCTTTGAGGCCTGACATTAATGTTAATATTGATGGTAATCATAAGGATGAATTGGGAAGAGAAGGTTTGGATATCTCCAATGAAGATGGTGAGCCACATGATAAAGCTGTAAGATGGACGGAAGATGATCAAAAGAATGTGATGGATCTTGGGCTTTCCGAAGCTGAAAGAAACAAGAGGCTGGAGAGTCTAATGGAGAGAAGAAAATCAAGAAAAAATTTAGGCTTTCAGGAAGGAGAAGAAATGGGAAATAACAATAATTTTCAAGTTTCTGCCATAAAAACCACCAGAGTAAACCCATTTCTTGAAGACAGTTCATGTAGTAAGAAATCTCCCGGTTCAGCTCCATCTTCCTTGCTAACGATTCACAATCCATTTGACATTCCGTATGATCCCCAAGAAGAAAAGCCAGATCTTACTGGAGATAATTTTCATGAAGAGTTCACGGTTGGTCACCAGAAAGAACAGATATATTGTAGGCACCAAAGCTTCAGTTTAGGTGCTTTTTCACATCCAGAGATCACACATGATAAACACGATCTAGTCTTTTACAAAGATCTTTCCACCAAGCAGAAGTCTGTCACTGGACTTGGTGTTGGTAGGTACTATATCATACTTCTTGTTCTAAGATTTCATCTTGTCTTGTTTGCTAGCAGATAATATAGGTGGCTACAATCATACTAATCAAGATAGCCCGATTTCAGATGATAGTAGTAGCAGTAATCATCCAAAAGAACAAGATGAATCCTCTGAACAACTGGTTGGCGTTCTCCATGAAGAAGATGGAACCGAAAGAAAAACAGATGAAGCTGATGTGCCTCTACATGCTTCTAACGCTATAGAAAGTGATTTACAAAGAAATGCTGATTCAACAATGTTAGAAGAGCGCAAAGCTGATATTGTTTTCTTCTATGGAACTAATAAGCGAGTAGGCCATGCTCCAAGTAGTTCTGGTGTTTCTGATTTGCAGGTTGAGGTTTCAGATGAAGGATCCGCCCCTACGCTAGATGAGCTGGACATAGAAAAAGCTAAAGAAAGTGGGTTAAACTCATCAAACCAATTTGAAGCAGATGTAGAAGTTGTTAGAGAAGGTGGAGAAAATATTATGAATCCGACATTTGATATTCAGATGGAAGGACAAAATGTAGCCCAAGAACCTAACCATGAGATTATATCGAGCAATGTGGTCTCAACTAATCAATCTACCATAGATCAAGGTATGACAGATGAACAACGTGTCCCTGAAATGGAAAATCACCCATCCCTAATAAATTCAGACACGCTACAAAACAACCACGTACACGAATCATCTGGGGATAGTCAGAGTTCTGTAGCTCAGGCTGCAGTACCAGATGGGTTAACAGAATTAGCCATAGGACAAGCTCCTGTTACCTCAAGCTCTCCCAAATCTGTCTTACAGAGAGAGTTTTAGGCTGATCCTGCTTCGCCACATAACTTTGCCAATGAGGTACAACACTCATATAATCACATTTTTTCAGTCGTATTATTTATTGTCAGCAATGTATTAAAATTATAATGTATGTTCCTATGAATTGGAATAGGATCCGAACCATCGTCAATCATAGAATTTAAATGACTACTGGAGAAAAATTTTCTATGCTCAGTGTTCGAGCAGAAAGATTTATGCATAACTACACTTCAAGGGTTATTGTCAAAGCCACTGGAAATACTTCAAATCTGTATACGGATGCCATCCTAAATCAACATGAACACAGATTGCATGTAACGACACAAAAGGCCTGGAGCTCATCATATCAAAGTGATGTTAGAGTCTAGTTTAGCACATCTTAATTCAGGGTTCAGCCCTTTTCATTTGTTCAGATCGATAGAATAATTCGTTTGATCATAGAGCTAAATACTTATATTATTAGTTGATAAATTGTGAATTAAGTTTTCGTTCTAAGTTTAAGTGTAGAATGTTCAACTATCTTCAAATCAAGATGTCATGATCCATTTCTCAAAAAAATTTAGGATATTTGGCAATATTTCATATATCCTCTTCCTAAACCCCTTAAATATCATATATATATATACTCAAAGCACAAGTTTCAATGTACCATGTATAATGGTTTTGAAACATGTTTTGGGTATATATATATATCTATATATTAAAATATTCAGACATTAAAATGACAAATGAAGTGTTTGGTAACATTTTGATGCATTAAACTCCTCAAAATCACAAAAATCAATTGATGCATTTCTTGAAGATGAATTTCTATGTATTCAACATTTTCATCGAATGAGCAAGTATATTATTTTTCAACAATTATAAAAATTTACATCAATGTATCAATACATCTATATATATTTGAGATATATATAAAAGTGTGCGCAAATTTTATCAATGCATCTATATGTATTTGAGATATAAAAGTGCAATGTATCATGACTGGAATTACCGGTATTGAATGATATAATTACCGGCACTTCAACGAATGTTATCACACCAATAATCAAGGAATATTCCAAAAACGTTCAAATAAACATACCATTAAACTTGAAATTTTGATAAGTCCAAAAATCCGGAAACGTTTGATGATATTGAGTGATAGTGAGATATACAACAACTCCAAACACCATGTAAACGGGAAAGCATATATATATAGATCAAGACAAAGAAAAGAAAATGAAAGCGGAAAGCAGTTCAAGAGTACAATACAAACAATTTTTTGATGATAATATATAAAGCATGCATAAACTAATAAACAAAAGGGATTAAAACAACAATAATTAGCCCACAACAATACAAAGACTTTTGGTGGCAAGTTAATCGCCGTTTTCTGTTAGAAAGAAAGCTGAAATACACCATCATTTGTTAGCTAAACACCCACCAAACATACTTTAAGGTGGTGTATAGT
>JAOXNX010000032.1:13498767-13512785 GCA_028566075.1 Solidago caesia
CTTGGCATTCGATCCTCGGCGTTCATTCCTACGAACTCACCAACCTAGTGTTGACATTGTTTAGTACACTTTTCAGGCAATCAGGTGAATCGAGGACATCAGGCGTGATGATTAGAGTTGGACTGTGATCAAGGAAGCTGCGCATCCTTTGTTAGCTAGGTTCAGGGATATGCGCATTATGTAGCGCTTCCTTGATTGACTATGGCATAACCGGGAGCACCTAGACTCGAAGGCACCCTTCCTGAGGGGTTCAGCGTCTGTAATCACGCACTAGACAATGCATTATAAACTTTTGTGTGTTGTTATATGTATTTCTATTATGGTTGTATATTTTGGTGTTGTTTCGAACACTTATTTGATTTCAATGAGAAATCTTATTTGCATGTAGCGTTGCTCTATGTAATTTCCATGTCATCCTGTGCTATATTGTGCATCCCATGTTTCCGCCTTGTTGGGGTGTTACAGTACCCCTCTAAATAGATATATATTTTGTTATATTATACAATTTCAGTTGTATTAGTATATATTTTGTTGTTATCTTATATAATTGTTTTATTTTTTATAAAATAATAAAATAATCTTGTTATAAAATATTCTATAATTTATTTTAACACCACCAAATATTGAAACGAAAGTTATAAATTATGTCTATTGAAACCACCAAGTCATCAGACGGGGCCTAAGAGTAGTAAAGTATATTGGTGGAAATTTTGTCATTTTAGCACGAGGGGTGTGTCTCTCTTTTTAAATGATTATTATCTCGCATGATATGGCAGAAAACATGTATATGGGATAAGTTACTTTGAGAACCCTTAAAAAGGCCATAACGGTTTGAAAATCTTTTTTTTATCAACATAAATAAGGGTAATATTGTAATTAGAGCTGACAATTTATGATACGGACCTGTTAACACGACACGACCTGACCTGATCTTAATAGGTTTCGTATTTGGCCTTAACAAGTTTCGTGTCTTAACAGGTCCGGACCTGTTAATACACGATAAGACATGAATATTACCTGCTAAGGAACCTGTTAAGACACGTTAAGACCTGTTAACAGGTCTCTTACCAGGTTTCTTATCATATCTTAACAAGTTTCATGTCTTTAACATGTTCCTTAGTAGGTTCCTTAGCAGGTTTTTTAACAGGTTCGCTGATTTAAATTTAGGATTTTTGTTAACAGGTCTCTTACCAGGTTTCTTATCGTGTAACCTGTTAAATTTCGTGACGTGTTCGTGTTTGGAAAAATTGACACGATTAGTTATTTTGTTGTGTTCGTTTTTGGCCATAACAGGTTCGTGTATTATCGTGTTTGTGTCGTGTCGAACCTGTTATGCCAGCTCTAATTATAATACACTAATTAATTATTTTAAATAATAAAAATTAAAAGAAATTAATTTATTAATACGCTTTGGAAAAAAGATACAGTCATGCCAATGAGGGTACGAGAGTCGGTAAAAGAATGGAATAAATTAGAAAAAAGATACTTGAGGGTATAATGGTCAAATCAAATCAAGTTTATGTATCTAAATCAAAATCCTTTGTGTAAATATCAGCACCCATTAAATAATAGCCTTTGGTCATCTCTATGATATATACTTTCTACTTTCCAGCCATAATCGCACTCGCAATGCATTATTGGTGTCTTGTGCCCCGCTCATTTTCCACATGATTATTGTGTGGGAGTGTGGGACTCATGGTCCGGCTTGTGATGAGTTTAATTGGTGGTTCGGATCACTTTTTTTTCCCGCTAAAGATAATTAAAAAAAAAACAAGGCTTTATGGTCTCGGAATGTAATTAACTATATACGAATATTTATGTTGTGTAATGAACTACTCGGGTGTTTATTGTATGTAATGAAATTTGAAAATCCCGGTTATTGGATGTACCCGGGTATATGTGGCGGCCATATAAGCTGTCACGTTCAATGCCGCGTTGTCAGTTTGTAATTTTTTGATTAGTTGAGTACATCATCCAATAACCGGGATTTGAAAGTTCATTACATACAATGAACACCCAAGTATTTATTACACAACAAAAACATTCATGTATAGTTCATTACATTCCGAGACCCTAAACCCAAAGAACAAATATTAGTGGTGGGTTTTAAATAAAAGGTAGGTTTCAAACTAATTGTTGATTAGTGATAGGTTGAGAGTTGTATAAGATTAGTAGTTGAAAATTGGTTTGTTAAGCAGGGGGGGATTTTTCTGATGTGACATTGATATGACCCACTTCAAAATGATAGTTAAAAAAATGAGTTATGATAAATCTACTAACATATTATTGTTATACCAGACGCATACCCGCACGATGCGGTGGTGATAATGGTAGGCGGTGTGGTGGTGGTGGCGACGGTGGTGTGGTTATTACTTATTAATGTAAAAATAATTGATGTAAAAGGGGGTAGTGTAGTTATTTTAGGAGTTGAGGGATTTATGTTGGAAATTCTTTCATTAAGGGTATTATAGATATATTAAGTGGAGATGTTAAATTAGTGAATAAAAGAGATAAGTAATTTGAGTAGATCAACTTCTTAGTTAAACTTTTTTATAAAGGGTAATAAATATAACAATTATCTGGTTTAAACAGTTATATATCATGGGTAACATACTTGTACTTATTGTATATGATTCATCATTACCCTTAAAAAATATATTCCCTCGCAATATTTCATTTGCACAAATTTTAAGTAAATATAATGGTGGTTATTTTTAGTTACCAAACAATCATTTTACTCTTAAAAGTAGTTAAGTATAATTATCTTGGATTTGACAGTATTTTTGTTGTTTCTTATGATTAAGGATATTATTAGTAACTAGAAAATCACCTCGCGCTTCGTTGCGGACTCGCGGTTTTGTCAAGTTTAGTTTTTGTTAACAATAAATTATATAATAATTCTAAAATACATTTCCAGCTAACTAATTTAGTTTTATCCGACTGTTGGTCAGGGATTACCCGACCATTGATTGAGGATTAACTGTTTTCTTATTTAAAAAGAACCCTTAAAAAAACCATTACCACATAATATACTAACAAATGAATAAGAAAAAAAAATAAAAAATAACGTTAGGTAAAAACATGATAAAAAAAGGTTAAAAAAGAAAATCTAAGCATGCACGCTTGTCGAAGATAGCAAGTATTATCATTTTAAAGAACCCTTAGAAAAAGCCTTATAAATTAGTTAATATACTAATAAATGAATTTAAAATGAAACAAATAAAAAGTAAACGTTAAATAAAAACATGACCAAAAAAAAAACCAAAAACTGTTAGAAAACTTTCTGGTGGCTTTTTTAATTGCTCGCAAAGGCATGACGGGGTGCTTTGACTCTTTAATAAAGGCTGTTATCTTGGAATTATTGGAATATAAGGAAGACATGACGATTGGAAACTAACATAAAAAAGATTTGATATTTAGGGGAGGAGGAGTCATGACTTCCAACTCTTCGACCTTCCCAAATTCTATCAATAAAATTCTGTCAATTCATTTCAATTTTTCAGCCCTTCCAACCAATTTCAGTTGCGCCCATTAGATTTTAGCTCTCTCAAATTTTTTATTTTCCCCCTAAACTATTAAAGTAAACAATTTATAACTAAAACACATAACCTTTCATTAATAAAAATATAAGTTCATTACATAATAATTAAAATAAAAGTACGAAAAAGTTCATTACATAATAATAGAAATAAAACTAAGACAATAGATATCTAAAAATCACAACGCCATCCACATTATATTAAATTTAAAAACAAATTTTATTGATAATAAAAATAAAAATAATCAATAATAATAAAACTATAAATACTTTAAAACTAATTTATAACATTTTTTTAACCAATTTATAAATAACTTAGAATTCCAAGGACTAAAAATGAAAATTATATCATACATTGGACATATATCAAAAGTGTAGGGATCAAATGTGATTTATATAGATATTTTGATTTTATGTTTGTCTTCTTCAACGGCTCAACACTGCAACTTCACTTTGAAAAGGTTTTTTTTTTATATCATCCATGGCTACATCTTTAAAAGGAAGAAAAAAAATTTACACGAATGGTCCCTGCTCAGCGGCTTCACCACAGGGCTATAAGCCCTCCGACCAACCCGATGGAGCCTACCCGGCGGAGGCGGGCCGGTGTTGCCGGCGGTATGGAGCCAGCCCGGTGGCTACCCTGCGGGTGCTCCGAGTACCCTTATTAGGTATTATGTAGCGCAAGACATGATTATAAACTCAAGTCTTTCACATATATCTCTGGCTCTTTTCTTCTTCATTCAAAGTGTAAATTATGGTTACAAGAAGTTCAATTTCTTGGTTAAAATTGATGCAATCATGAGTTGGGATCGTCCAAAATCTCTATCTAAAATTTAGAGTTTTCTTGGTCTTGCAAGGTATTATCAGCATTTTATCTAAGACTTTTCTAAAATTGTCTCGAAGGCTTTTCGCTATTGGGGTAAAGATCAAAGTTCAATCCTTGACATGGGATAGTTTAGGAGAGCCGTTTAAAAACAATAAAATAATTGACTCTCGGGTCTTATCATAAATCATATACCAACAATATGATCGATTCTTATATTGACTATCTATATGAACTTTCCATGAATCATATATAAAAATGTATCAAACTATCAAAATCTATTACCTTTCGATTTTCAAATTGTTGTTGCTGTTGTTGTATATGTATGTGACGTCTTATAAATCACTCACGTTGCATCAGTTGATTATGTGCAATGAGCCGCAACTGATATGGCTGATACATTGGTCAACTTTGTCTAGGTATAAAAGGGAGGTTTCAATCAGCCATAAAGGGGGTTTGGTTTCTTATATAGTTCGGTGAAAGCTGCTGGTCTAAAGGGCTGGAATTCGAACTCAATAAAAGGGGTGTTAGGGATTATATTCGACCAACTCTGAAGTCAAATAGGCTGTGAGTTTTTCGTTAGTCCTTAGCTTGTGGTTTGGTTTCAAACAAACATAAAGGTTGCTTGTGGTTTCTTATAGAAGTCAATTATTCCAAGGAGTTTATCGTTTGATTACAAGTCACAAAAAGCATTTGTAAGGGATTGTTGAATACTAGTTAACAATATTATACTCACAGAGCTTGTAAAATTCTAACACAGATGTTTCTTCTTATCAAATCCGGTGTCACCTGTCCCTTGTCGAAAATTCTCATCATCGCACCAGAAAAACTTGCTGATTATGCTAAAACATGCTTGCAGATTTCGTTTGAAAATTGAAACACATATTAGATGGATATTTGCATAGTCTTTGAAACACATATAATGAAGAAGAAAATATAGTAATTAATATATCATACAAGATGTAATAACAAACCACTGATTACAATTACTAATAACAATCCAACATAATATAGTCTAGAACCCCCATGAGCCAAAGTGTCATTTGGCCTGGTTCCTAACACTTAAAAAATTTCAGTGTACAAAAACTAGTAAGGTAGTGATAGTACATGAGAATGAATGAACTTTTTGATGATATCAAGGGAATTGAAACCTCATCATGAAACTTTGCCCCCGGCTACCGTCTGGTGGGTGAACATAGAGGAAAATCAACGACACCACGATGCAGATCAGCATTGACCAAAGATACACAATCGTCGATATCTTACCTTTCCTCCCCATCAACCCCTTTGCAAATGGATACAAATGTGACAACACCCAAAAGCTAAAGAACACCCCTCCCAAAAGCTTGCTCCATTCTGGAAACGGGCTGTAAACGGTCCTAAAAACGCCTACTGCTATGGCTGCCACGTTAAGCAAGATTATGGTCACTGGAGGAATCATAAGCATTGTGAAGCGGAACTCATACAGCTCAGCAAACTCATCTTCACCGTCATCAGCTGCAGCTGGTTTTGAGGTTAATGTGAACGAGATATCGATTCCAGCAATCACTTTTAACAGACCTTGAAGCACTGCCACTGGATGTGCACTCGTGCCACCTATTAACCAAAACTGCTCGTTTCTCCACCAATCGTGTAGGGTGATTTTCGACCATCGGATTTCAAGGAGAGCAAGCATGCTTAGTGTGATAGTGATGGCCAAAAGTAGGATCAGAAATGTGATGTTTAGCGACTGCACGATGAATTTGCCCGAAAAGAGGGATAGGGCTGGGAGAACACAATATGCTAAGAGGAAAATGGATGTGAAGGGGTACATTCCGACGTTGAAGTATGCAATTCTTTGAAGAAACTTCATTCTTGGGCTAGCAAACAAAGCGTTGTTTCTCGAGAAAAAGATCTCAACTGAGCCGGTAGCCCATCTGAGAACTTGAATCAACCTATCAGTCAAGTTGATTGGAGCTGTGCCACGAAAAGCATCCCTTTTTGTAACACAATAAACTGATCTCCACCCTCTGTTATGCATTCTGTAACCCGTCACAACATCTTCAGTTATCGACCCATAAATCCACCCGACCCGTTTACCCCATTCTGTTTTATCTTCATAGAAACATGTAACAACCTTAATCGCTTCTTCTATTGCAGCTCGGTCTATGGGCTCGCGTTGGACAGCTAGTGAACCCGACGGTCTTCCATGGCTTCCTTTTCCACGTAACTCGTGAATCAACCGTCCTCCAAATTCAGCCACTGCTATCGAGTCTATCAAATAAGTAGAGTCCCCGAAACGTTCAGGAATCAACGCTTGTTTGAGCTCATCGTCTTCTTCATTGTTGTTCTGATCATCTACAATAGGCAAGATCATTTCAGTATCTTCTTCGGTTTTGTTCTTTTTCAATCTTCTCAATGGAAACTTGATCTTCTTCCCACCAAACCATCCGTGGTGCTCTGTGGCCCGAGGCGGGCTAAACCCATAGAGAGCGATTCTCCTGAAGATACACCCGGTCCCGACATACATAGGACCTTGCAGCCCATCCAAAGCTCTCATACTCACATCAAAGAAAACTGTGTTGTGATTAGCATACCTATCACTCGGGTCGATCCCCTCGAATCTTTGAGGGAATTGAACATAGCAGATCTTATCACCCCCTCTATCGAGCATGAAACACATTCCTTCTCTTAGAGCCAACGAGTTATAAATGTAATGATCACAATCGAGATTAAGTATGAACGACCCATTTGACATAATAGCACTGGCCCGAACCAGTGCATTCATAGCTCCCGCCTTTTTGTTGTGATCAAACCCCGGTCTCTTTTCACGGGACACATAAACGAGCATTGGCAGCCGAGTATCAACATTTTGTGTATCTATCAAGTCTTCAGGATCTTCTTCTGTTTTGTAGGTACATTCGGGCCCGGGTGGAACTAACATAAGCTGAATAATACCCGCGTGGTTCCCTCTCGAGTGATCTTCCTCACCGGAGAACCACGTCCCATGCCAAGTATTTCCATCTGACATCCATGTAGCCTTCGGGATCTTAACAGATTCAGACAACTTCCCCCCAATCTCCATTTCTTTCTTTTTAGCCAAAAGCTCTTCTCGGGCATTACACGCGTCTGATCTTCTTCTAATTGTCTCAGGCAACGCGTTGATCCTCACTTTAAACTCATCATACTCTCGCTTCACCTTCCGTCTCTCCCTAACAAAATCAACCCGTCTTTTATTCTTCAACGGGTCACCTTTCTGCGAAAAATAAGCCTCAGGATTTCTCGGCTCAATTTCATGTTTTCTACAAAAAGGAACCCATGTTCTAGCAAAGCTAGCAGCTTCAGCCAAAGCTTCAAATGTGACAAGTGACCCACCATCATCAGATAAGTAACAAGCAAGCTTATCAACTGGATAATCAACAGCTAGGATTGACAAAATAGTGTTGGCAGTAACGAGTGGGGGTTCTTTCTCAGCATCCGCAGTTGAAACAAAGATATCAATCCCAGGAAGATCAGATAAACCTTTCGGGTTGTTTTGTGTTGGTTCAAACCGTTCTTTGAGGACGGTTAGATCAGTTGATCGGTTCACTGGACAGAGCTTCGGAAGCTGGTCTAGCAGCCATGAGAATGCAAACCAGACTTCACAGATTACAGACATTAGCCATAGCCAGACTGCATCACTGTTGGGATGTGAAATCCTCCATGTTAGAAATAAACCAAGTGCCACAAGCCTGATAACTATCAGCAACCTGCATTTTACATAAACTATCTATTAACACCAAATAATATTGCATCTATATATAGTATACTCTGACATAATTTGAACAAAATACATAATTTTTCACATTTTTTGTACAATAATATACTAATATTGACATATTGTATCTATATATCCCCAAACAAACTGTTTTACATATTTCTCTAATGTCTATTATCAAATCTGTAAATTACTTGTTTTACTACTGATGTATACATACAACCATAATAATGTTTTTGCAATTGAGCAACTTGTATATTCTTATCATGTCACATAGAAATAATAAAAATTAGGAACTGCAGACCATTTTTAATACAGTACATATTTTATTGTACAATGTCACAAAAATAAAAACCCTAAACTGTTAGCTAGCCCAAAAATACACACAACATTAATATAACAACAACGATATCCAATCTCGTCAAGTCACACACTACCTTGATAATATACTAAATTTCATCCTAATTGACTTAAACATGCCACAATACTTGGCTTTCTAATCTACATTTCAATTATATTATTATATAAAGCATTTCAACGGTATAAATATATAGTATACATTTATATACAAATAATAAATACTTTATATTGTAAGTAATAGTGATACTAACCTGTAAGGACTTAAAATGGCTGCTGAAATCCCAACTTTTCTAGTCAAAGGCCTATTTCTTCTATCATTAAACATAGGTGGACTTTCATACTCATATTTCTCACCACCTCGGTTACACCCTTCTCTTGGCCAAACTGCATTCCCAAATCCATAAGTCCCATGTGTTTCAAACAACCATCTTGTATGATCGAACTCTTGATTATTCGGTGTCGCCTTAAACGATCTCACCAGTGAAAAATTATGCTCCAATCTTACCCCATTCCTGGTTTTCCTCAATGGGTTAACCGTATCCTTTTCCTCAGACATAGTTGGTTGGTAATCGTCGATTTCATCATCGTCCTCTTGTTCAGCTTCATCTTCACAAGCTTCACGAAACGGTTCTTTACACCCTGGACAAACCCCGGAACCATTCGAGCAACAATCATAGTAACATTCTGTGCAAATGTTGAACCCACATTCACATTGTGTGTTTTTGGATTTGTCGAGTAACTTCTCGTCACACCCATCCACTTGACACAACAATTTTGACTTCGGAACAGTTATTTCTTCGACAGATTTCATTCTACGAGCATGTGCTCGTGTTTCTGAGTTAAACCCACCAGTGAACACAGTATCTTTAATCCGATTCTCATTCGGGTTTCCCTGATTCTTTTCGTACTCAGGACTTGTTTGAGAAGTCGCCATGAATTGATGATCTGGTGTAGGCGGAATATGGACGGTATACGCCACATACTCGTCCCCGCCCCCATCTTTCGACACAGAAAGATACCTCCCACCGCCTCCAGAAGCCCGTCTTCCACCGCTAAGCGGTGAATTCGATATGGAAGCTCGTCGAATCGGGCTAGTTAACCCCACATTACGAAACCCACCGGCTGAAGAAACAGTAATCCTCACCGGAGACGAAGCCGGAGAAGAATCTTGAGTCTTAACCACCATTTTTTATCACCTGAACTCGTGTTTCGTCTAAAATCGGACTAATTTACGAAAAGGGTGTTTAATATTTTCAAAGAATTTCAACAAAGTGACAAGATTTCATTACAAAAAATAATGAAGAATTTAAATCTGGTCAGGTGAGTTTTTGTAGAGAAAACAAAAGGGGTTTCTTTTTTAAATAAACGGGCAGATGATTTTGGCCGTTGATGTATAAAGATCTAACGGATGAGATTTAAACAAAACGGGCCCATGTGGCCACGTTGTCGTTTAAAAATTGAAAAATGTTTGACTTTTTGACTTTGCGAATAACGGTTGGATTATTAAAAGAAAGTAGCCGTTGTGGTGGATCTTTTCCACGTCAGCATGATTGGTAATAAGTGAGAAATAATGTTGTGGAAATTAATTATTAATTAAATTTTATTGAGTGATTACTGAAGATTTTCCTTTCAGAAGTGGATCTTATTGCAGGCTAAAGGGTCCAATATTACTTTTTCAAAAAAGAGATAATAGAGTATTGTTAAAATTAAACATACACGTATTTTAGAAGTAATAATTTAAAAAAGGTGATCCAAGTTTTTTTTTTTTTTTTTAATCATAATGCATGGTTCAGTACGTCTAGATCACATAAACTGGTAAATGAGTTTATTTTTTTTATTTTTTTTTAACAACAAATCTAGTTTTATTATTAAACTACTTCAAATAATTCTAAATTGACCCATGAATAATTCTAATTTTACCCATAACAAGGATAAACGATGAATTTCTTCCCAAAAGTTATGAGTATCTATCAAATAAGCTAACGTTACATTAACCGGTTAATAACTTAAAAGTTAAAACGAAATAAATATGCCTAACATGGTTAATTTTGATTTTCTCTATACTAATTTCATGTTAAAATAATAAGGCCAAAATGTCATTTGGTATCTTAATTTGATTTTATAGGTGTTACACTATCCTTTTCTTTTTTCTTTTTTTTTTTTAAATGGTCATTAATAAAGTTCGGCAGTATTGGTTACAACATGGTAATATCCTTAAATTGTCAAACAAGGTCTTGTACTAATAAGGGCGACAACTTTAATATTAATATGGAAAAGTGAGGGTGGTGTTGTTACACAGTTGGGTGAAATATCCCCTAACATTTTAAATTTTTAATATATTTTACTTAAAAAATAAAAATCACATGTTGATTTTAAAAAAATATTTAAAAAATAGAATGTAAGGGGATTTCACCCAACTTGGATGTGTAACAGCATTACTTTCACTTTTTCTTATTAATATAGTTCAATTATCATCTTTAATATTAATAAGGACGACAATGATGTGAATATATGATATAACGAGTTTAAATATGATTTTAAAGTTAATATATAGTATGCTAACTAGACTTATCACAAAAGGAAATTACATGACACAAAACAAACAATCTTAAAAAGTATATTATGATTTGATAACTTAAACTCTAACATGCTCATCAAAAAGCATGGTAATGATATGTCGTTTCTAAACGTTTATGTCCTGTTATTTTTTATTATTATTTTTTTGTTTTATGGACATTTTTCCTATTAAATTTTGAATTTGAATCTCAACCTATGTGTATCATTATTGCTAATAAATTTGTGACGTTTTTATGGTTTTGAAATAGAGCATAAACCATAAGGCATAAGCCAATAGACTCTTAAAATGTACAGCTAATTATTTGGACAAACTTTGCTACACCAACAATGGTTCAAGTTTAAATTCCATATTCAACAATTAACGTGTCCAAATTAGCAGCTTAGATACTAAGCCAACATTCTATAAAGTTATATATCTTTTGCATTTTTGCTCCTAATACCCACATTCAATAAACTTTGTCGATTGCCCTCTCCTAATTTCCCATTACTCGTGTTAATTTGAAGCCCAAACCGTAGTTTGCTTAAACCTTGTCAAATTCAATATTTTTTGCAGTTTTCACTTTACAGTGTTTTAGGTGGACTAGTTCAAGTCACACTCCTTACATTTGCGGGTTGGATCAAAGAAAGGGTATTTTGGAATTCTTGAATTTTATCCTAACATTTATTTAGTTTGAGGGACCCGACCTTTCACCTTTTTACTACTTTAGTCATCCACCTTTTATTTTTGTTAAAATAGGATGTAATCTTTCACTTTTTGACCACTTTATTCACCCACCTTTCACTTTTTTACCACTTTAGTCACTCATCTTTTATTTTTATTAAAATGGGATGCAATAATGGTGGATAAATGGATGGATCCAATAATGGGTATTGACGTGTTATCCTACGATTTGATAGCATGACAAAAATAACAGTTTCAAGTGACATGGCAAGCCACGTGGAAGCTTAGATGGACTGGTTGTAGGTTACTCAGTTGCATGTAAGTGTCCAAGAATACATTAATACCATGTTTCAACATTTTTCACAATGTGAGTGATTATTGTGACAACTTATACAAATGTTGCATCCCATTTTAACAAAAATAAAAGGTGGATGACTAAAGTGACAAAAAAAAAAAAAAAGTAAAGGTGAGTGACTAAACTGGTAAAAAAAATATAAAATGTTGCATCCCATTTTAACAAAAATAAAAGTTGGGTGACCAAAGTAATAAAAAAAAAATGAATGGTTGGGTCTAAATGAGTGATTTTCCCCTAATTTAGAAGTATGCGCATGATAGTTTGTCATTTAAAAGAAAAAAATGGACTAGTTCAGCCCAAGCATCACAAAGAAAATAATAAAAATAAATAATCAAGTTACAGAATTATTATTGTTATTCGTAACAAATATAACAAGCAATAAGATAATAAGTTCAAGAGTAATTTTATACTTCAAGTCGAAAGAGTTCTACAAATTTACCATACATAATAACATAAGTAATAAATACTGTATATAAATTAAGAAATTCCTCTCCCTATTCTTTTAGAAAGAAATAAAAATTCAAAACACATATTTCTTTTCTATTTATGTTATGTCAACAATATTCAATATTGCAAAAAATTGGGTTCTTTTTATGTGTAGTCTTTTATTCAAGCTATGGTCACCCGAGCCAATGGATATAAGCGATATAAAGTCGTTTTATTGGCTGTTTGTGTGCTTGGTATTAGGACTTTGAGGTGTGGCCGTGTGGACTGCCTTAGCATGATGGTTGTAGTTTTGGCGACTTTGATTGCATTTCTTGAGGTTTTCATTTGTGGTTGTAGTGGTGGTTGAAGATAATGAAAGTGACTATCTAACTATGGAACAAGTTTTATTTTTAGCTGAATTTAGTTTACGATTTCTCATTGATTAGTTGATATTTGATTATTTTTTAGTTAAAATTTTTGATAAATATACGACTTCATATTTGATTAGATTTTCTAGTAAAAAGGTTTAAAAAATCCTGACCCCATAGTTCTTTAGATCCAAATGATCCTTCTCTTAAAAGCATTATGAGGCAAGAAGTATCTATCTCTAATAGTGGCGAACCCATATTATAGCTAGGATGGGTCGTGGCCAACCCTCACACTTTACTTATTTGTGTAATTGTGTACATAAATATGTTTAAGAAGTTCAATTCAAATGACATTTTGGCCTATATAATACATTTGGCTCATCCATATATTTTAGCCTCTTTAAGTATTTACCTACCCAAATAAGTTTTATGTAGAAACAATAGCTCTAGGTTTAAATTTAAATCAAAATAAATGAATATATCAATTTGAATATTCTGATGTAAATTATCTAAATACTATAAAATTAAGAATTGAATAAAAATTACAAACCTATTTTCTTGAGAAATATGAAAAATTGGGGTTGAAACTAATTAACTAACATGGTTTAGAGCTCAATCAAATTTAAAATTTCAAAGTTGACAAATATTAATCACCAAAAGAAACCGATTTGAACTAGAGCTATTGTTTCTAGTAAAAAAGGGTTTACGTTTTATAGTTTTGGTTATGCTTTAAAGATATTCATGGACATAGGTGTTTTCGAAATTTTTATATATTATTTGTAACCCATTTTTAAAATAGTTATTTTTCGGTTGTGCAACGCACAAGTTTTTTCTAGTATAATATATGTCAAAACAAAGAAATCATATTAGCATTTAAGCATGATAGAAACATATAAGCATATGCAAGCAACATCTATGCATAGTATGATATAAAAAAATAAAAAAAAATCAAGTATGTATAAGTATACGTACAAGGTTTGTGATAATTTATATGCTAAAGTATACTAGTATCTTTATACCTAAAGGAAGATATAAGTATCTACACGACTACACCTGTAACTCTAATACTCTTAGGCTATCAGGAGTGGGACCGAAGTCAAACGGGGGGGGGGGGGGGGGGGGGGGGGGGGGGGGGGGGGGGGGGGGGGGGGGGGGGGGGGGGGGGGGGGGGGGG
>JAOXNX010000032.1:13601973-13612623 GCA_028566075.1 Solidago caesia
AAACAAATAAGATAAGATCTTGACCATTGGATCATGATAAAACTGATGCACGAAGATTTATAGAACACAAGTATACAGATTGATGCACGAAGATTTTTACGATGCACAACGATTTTCAATAAAAAAAATGATTATTTTATTGTTTTATTTTAATACTTGTTTTATTTTAACCGGAACCTACTAGTATTATATTAATACAATAAAACATAGGAATGTTGGTCAGAGATTCAGAGTAAAATCAGTATCGTCTTCCAATAATGGGTCCAAAAGAATACCTCCGAGTCAACTACCAAGAATCTAACCGAGTCACTCAACTCAGCATCCCACCACAACCACCTCAAGCCTTTCACAGCTTCTATGAAGATTACACTCTTAAAGGCATCCGAGTTGACCGATTCCAACCTGGTTTCATTTCTTGCTCTTTCACTGTCCCCACTCGTCTTACTGTATGAACTTACCCAGATACCCACTGTTTAAAGCCTTGGTTAACTTATATATCTATATTAATTATTATTATAAATATGTTTGATGATGGGTTTATCTCGTTTTGCTAGCTTCTGTTTTTTTTTTTTTTTTTTTAACGGCTTTTGCTAGCTTCTGTATGTATTCAACTCTCAAAACTTCTATTAACTTCTATTGTTGTGTCAAACTTTCTATCTGTATGTTTCCGTCATCTGTCGCATCATCAAAACTGGTGTCACGACATTGGTTTACGGTTACGTACATACAATAGATATGAATTGAAAGTTTGATAATTAGGTTTTGATAGTTGGATGGATACTATTAGTAAAATGGGACTAGTTTTAATACATTTTTATGCAGTGGCGGAACCAGGATTGAAAGTAACTTAATAGCACAAATCTTTTAGCACTGATTTTGTACCCTGCTACCCCTACATTATGCAGTATATAGTTCCGCGCCTGTTTTTACGCACTTTGTTCCTTCTATTTTTTATGTTTGTGATATGTCTTCTTATTTTTATTTGTAAAAATGAAACAGGATAAGAATGGAGACATGGCTGTGGGTGCAATTGCAAATTTAGTAGATGAGATTGGTGGAAGTGTGATATATGAAAAAGATGCACCTATGCCTGTTTCTGTTGATATGTCTATTTCTTACCTCTCTACTGCCAAACTTGATGTAAGTTTTAAGTTTAACCAATGAATTATGTTAAGGTACTCTTTAAAGATATGTTTTTTCGTTTGTTTGATGTCGTTTGACATTACATATATTTTTAACAAACAAACACGAAAAATGTGTTCATTTTTCCCTTTGTGTTTGGTTAAACTGAAACGCACAAATATGCATACGCCCTGTTTGTGTTCTTGGTTCGTTTACATTTCTATACTCCAACTTCAGTTTGTACCCAATAAATAATATATAAATATTGGGCTCTCTCGAAAACTTGCCTTGGGGATTACCTTTGAATTAGTTGGTTTTGTTTATAAGATAGAATTGGTCATTACTCCTTTCCATCCGTTACAGAAGAAAAACTCATGTTTTGTCGTCTTCTTTTCTTTTCCCTAATTGTAAGGTGAAGTTGGCTGTAGTAGATAACCATAGACTTCTCAAATTTGACAAATCCCATAATGGGTGTTCATGAATTGTTCAAAATTGACAATGCCCGTAAAGGGAATGTTGAAAATTATATGATTAGTTTGAATATTGGTAAGCCTTAAGGCATGCTCTACTAAACCATGACTTTAAGCTGAGATGTTACATATAAGATGGCATCATAGAACGATTTTTGTGATGGGTTATTTGTGTATATGATTATGTTAAAAGGAATGTGTACCCTGTTGGCAGGATGAGTTGGAGATTAGTGCAAAGCTTCTAGGTAGAAAAGGGGCGTATAATGGAACAATTGTTGTTCTGAAGAATAAAACAACTGGAGAGATGATTGCTGAAGGACGACATTCATTGTTTCGTAAAACAAGAAGCAAAATTTGAAAACTAAATCTCTTCTGGTTAGAACATCTTTTAGAGTTTGTTGGCTATATGTATATAGAATAAAGCTGCTGCTTCATTGTGTAGTAGGAGCAAAAACAAGATTATTATATCAGCTAGTAGGTCATTAATAATATAATCGTGTCTACTTTGTCATACGCATTCATCTTTGTTCCGATGATCATGATTTAGGCATAAAAGTAATGTTGAAAATCTGATTCATAAAACATTGTTCGCGTTCAGGTTAGGTGATTTTCTTAGCCCCTCGTAAAAAATGTAAACAACACGGGAAATTAAGCTTGGTTAAATAGTTGATTGGTAAATAACAGTAGTTAGAACTGATCTTAGAAACTATTTGAGGGAGATCATAGTAATCTGATCAATAACAGTATCTAACTGATCTTATGCATAGGATAATAAGCAGCTGTCGATTAGGTTTTAATATCAGGTTTAGAGTTTCTAAATGTTACAAATGGAGCCAAAGCCAGAACTTTGATTTGGTTTTTTGGTTTGCTTTCATACCAAAAATGGATCTAAGAATTTGGTATACGATTTGATTTACGAGTTGTTGTCTTATAAACCAAACCAAATCGAAAATCGAATTTAATTTACTCGGGTTCGAGAATCACTCCGCATAATTATGGGGGGTAGGGTTATTTGGGGTTTATTTGGAAGTTCTGGGTTCAATTTTAGGAATTCGGAGTATTTTAGTGGTAAGAGTATGATAGTTTGCAGTTAAAAAAAAATACATTATATAACCGTCTACAAGTTCACTGGCATTTTAAGTCTTAAGTTCATGAAAAATTTTCTAACATGAGAATTAAATGTTAGACTTTGCAAAAATGAATTACATTACAATAATAATAATGTAGTGTACTTTACAAAAAAACAAGAAAGTTTGTTTTGGGGAAGTGGTAAGAGTATGAATTACATTACGAGTTGTTGTCTTATAAACCAAACCAAATCGAAAATCGAATTTAATTTAGAGTTAATTGCACAAATCATCCATGTGCTTTGCACACTTTTGTCGTTTCATCCCTCCAAGTTTTTTTAGTGGATTTCATCCAAAATCCAAACTATTTTAGCACCATACATCCTTTTGAGGGATGTAAGTTGCTAAAAAAGTTTTGCACACTTTCGTGGTTTTCATCCCTCAAAAGAATGTAAAGTGCTAAAAAAATTTGAATTTTGGACGAAATCCACTAAAAATAATTTGGAGGATCCCACGAAAATGTACAAACCATATGGATGATTTGTGCAATTAACTCTTTAATTTATATATCTATACTCGTTTATAGAAATTGTCCGAGAGTTGTTAAATTACTTAAATTTTATATATGAAAAAAAACTTAATATAACTTAATATACAACTTATCTTATTTACTCAAACTTTTTATTTATGTAATTAACTTATTTAGTACGTTATAACTTATAATTTTTTTAAATTTAATTGTGAAAATCCCAAACATAAGGACTTTCTCATAATATAAATTACACATAAAATAATTTTTCATTGACAAATTTATTATTCTTTCCAAAAAAATAATAATGTAACAAGTTATGTTACATTCTCAACTATTAAACCACCTGCAAGAACCAACATAATATATATATATATATATATATATATTAGTCTTAATATCCGTACGATGTACGGATTGATTATATATATTTTTTTTCTTTTCGTTCATCATTTTGTGTATCTTTGAATTATTATATTAATCTTTTTGTATTTATAAAAATAAATCAAAGGATAAGTTAACATTTTATTATAAGCTAAAATATAGTTAAATTAAAATATAGAATATGGAAAGTAGATGTCTACATATGTAAATTGACATTAATAATGTAAAATATGATAATTTAATTAAAGATATATTTCAAGTGTATTATTTTGATAAATAAATTAAGAATTTTAATTACAAAGGATTAATTTATATATTGATAGATATGGTAACAATATAAAAATAAGAGTTTAATTATATTAGACATATTTGTCTACTAATTAAATAATAGTTTTAATTATATATGGTATCTAAAAAATAGGAATTATTAATATAGACAAAAGGAAACACGTGTTACTTAAATACTGCACCACGTTTCGTTCAAAAATTGTTTCAATCCTGTTTTATTATATTGCTATTGCTATATATATATACATCCTAACAAGTTGTAGTATTTTGGAGTAAATTTCCCACCAAAATTTGTGAAAACTTAAAGGCAATTTTCCTACCAAAAAGTTAGCAAGTTGTAATATTACCATTCTTATTCTTGTTAACATTATTATTTGTAAGAATCGGTTGATCATTATTCATTAAACAGTGATTCATCCTAGTAGCCAGCCAGGGTGTTGGTTAAGAAGTTAGGCTATTAAGAGTATAATATAGCATAGTATTCATGCAATGCGACAGGAATAAATATTTTTTATTGGTGATATCTGACGACTTTTTATGGTGGTTCTTGAAGAAGGTTTATTTGTTGAGAAGATGACATAATTTGTTACATTACTCTTTTTGAAAAGAAAAAAAAACTTCAATGAAAATTTTAATTTATGTATATTTTATATTATGAAAAAAGTTTATTTGTTTTTTGTAAGACATATTTTAGATTTTTTATAATTAAGTTTTAAAAAATTAATAGTAATATTAAACGAAATAAGTTAATTACATAAATAAAATTGTTAACTAAATACAATAGATATAAATTGAGATATAAATTGTAGAAATATATTGAATAATTGTAGAAATATATTGAATATTTTACGTATTTAAAATTTAAGTATTTATACATAATAATTAACTTTCATAAAAGATTACAGATTATGAGTGAAACATAAAAAAAAAAAAAGTTTTTTCGTAAATTTGGACTCAGTGACATCCAACTTTAATTCTTGGGAAACCTATTTTGAAAACCCTGTCTTCAGTCCTGAGAGCATTTTGTTCATACGAGGATTTAAACTCAAGACCTCTAGTCTCAAATCCTGGTGTGAGCATAATGATCACAGGTTCTGAAGACTGGGATTTCTTGAATCCTTGTAATTAAAGTCGAATATATGGAAGAAAAAAAAAAAAACGTGCCAAATTTACTATTAAAATATACATAAAAATATAAAATTGCTTAACAGAAATAATGAATGATTAGTTAGATGCAAAGTGGGTTGGAAGTTGGAAAGTAACACACCTGGTTGACCCCCAAAAAGCCTTTACCAAAACACACCCCAAGACTCAATCAATGGTGGCTAAAAACCCAAGAGAATATCTCCAAATAACCCAACAAGATTCAGACCGAGTCACCGGACTCAACATCTCTCAGCAGCAGCAACCACCCGAAGCAAACCATAGCTTCTACGAAGAATTCGCCATTAGAGGGATACAAGTTGATCATTTCCAGCCCGGTTCGATATCTTGCTCTTTCGTAGTCCCACCTCGCCTTACTGTAATATATCCATCTATCCAAAGTTTTTGTTTGGTTATATACATACATCTGCATATTTATTTTTATATTATAAGTTTTGATGTACGTAGGATAGGAATGGATATTTGGCAGTGGGGGCGATAGCGAATTTAGTAGACAAGATTGGCGCAATGTCAATGTATGAGAAAGATACAGCTATGCCGGTATCCGTGGATATGTCTATTTCTTACCTTTCTACAGCGAAACTCAATGTAAGTGTTGTTTCGTCTTCATTTTAAGGAGTGGTTATTGCGCGGGACCAATCATGCTCCTTGATCAGCAAGGCCGGGATGTTTGGCTGCTTAATCAGCCAGACCTCCCTTTCGTATCTGATATTATACATTAGGGATAATAGCATATGAATGTAACCACCTATGTCAAAATGGTTATGTAGTGTAGTGACCTACTCGATTGGCTATGTAATGTATGTACCTATGTAATTTTGTTCAAACGATGTAAAATATGTACGGCACTTACATAAAACTATTGACGTGATTCATACCTTTGACTAGAAGAGTAAATAGAATAAGTGTAAAGAGGGACTCAAATGCAGATGCCATGTTTGTAATAAAGTTGAAGCTAGCTCTTTTGTTATAGTGCGAAAATATAGTGTAGATATGTGATAGTGTGCCCTATATATACACCTAAATGTATAATTTTGCATTCATGATCTTCATATCCGCTTTAAATTAAAAGATTAATATCAAATTGTATCTAGAATCTTCAAATAATAACAATAATTATTATTAATAACAATAATTATTATTATTTAACTTTGGGTGTGATTGTGTGAATGTAATTGAATGATGATTTGGTATGTCTGATTTTTGAAATATAGCTTTAAAGATATATCATATATGCCCAATGCATATAAAATTTTATATGATATGAGCAAACAAAGTTAAGATCGCTAATTCATTGTTTGATTTTGATTAGTTGGTTTATATCTATATTTTATATTATAATATAATGCATGACTCATGACTCATTTTTGGTTGAATTAAGTTTCAACATTTTACAAGCTTTTATGCTTGATGTACATGTATATAAAGCTATGTTTAAGTTACAAGTGTGAAGCCATTTTCAATCCTTTATACTATCTAATACTATATTATAATTCATGACTTTTTTTGGTTGAAAATTAAGTTTCAACATTTGATTGACAAACTTTTATGTATAATGTACATGTATATATAGCTATGTTTAACTTACAAGTTTTAAGCTCTGACTACTCAATGTTAGTAAATACCATATGGAGGTTACCTTTCAACTTTGACCAAATATTAAGTATCATATGGAAGTAACTTACGTGCTAAATACCTTTTGACAGTTACCTTTCAACTTTGACCAAATATTAAGTATCATATGGAAGTTACTTACGTTTAGTAGAATACTTTTGGCCATACAAGAACATAATACACGGGTATCAACTTTGACCAAATATTTACCAAATGCAATATTAATCAAATGTGTATATAAACACGGGTATCAAATGCATTATTAATGAATCATACATATCATCCTTTCAACTTTGACATTTACCTCTAGTCATTCTTGAACACATTTGGCCCATATATTTAGCCATTCCTACACCTTATATAATTTACATGACTATAATTATTTTCACATAAACATCATTTGTATCAAATAGATTCTCAAAACCCAATACAAGTACTTTATGGTTTTCATAAATTACTTGTTGTAATGGTTTGTAATGTGAGAAATGTTAGGTTTATAAACAATATACAAACAAAAGTTTACAAATACATTACACATCTTCCACTAATCAAATTAAATCCTTTTTTATCTCTCTTCTTTCCGTCTCTTTGTTGATTGGTCCACATTTCATGTCACATGTGTTTGTAACCATTTGTTTGTAACCATTTGTTTGTATATTGTTTATAAATCTAGCATTTCTCTTTTAATATATCGTGTAATTAACTCTTGATTTTCATAAATTTTTACATCTTTTATATATATTTTTTTATACTTTTGTTAATATACTAGATTATTATCCCGCTTAATACGCGGGTGAACATATACAATTAATGACATGTTATTGTTTCATAATATTAAATATTGACAAATGTAGATAAAAAGATGTCGAACATGGTGATGTTAATTTTTGTAAAAATTATTGTAGTCATTATATACAAATAATTAGTATTATTTATTTAAACAAAAACAAATATTTATTATGTGATATAATAAATGTTCTATATAAAATCGCAGTTTTTGTAACAACGTATTTAATATTTAATTTGTGTTGCAAATAAAGCCAGCTCAACTGGTAGATGCATCTCTGGTTTTTCCCACAGGTCTTGGGTTCGACTCTCTGGAGTGACAAGCCTGTGGGTTTTTCCCTGAATCACCTGTAACGACTCATGGTCTACATCTCGTAGTGTAGAGTACGTACAGGGCTTCACCATTGTACGGTAATGTGTCCCTCGATGTTGAATGTCGACCGACTGTTAAAAAAATATTTAATTTTTAACAAAACTAAATGTATGTTTTATATTTGTTTAGTTACATAAATTTATAGATATTTTTTTTAAAAAAAGTGTGAATTACTCGTGAACATCGGGAGGTTTGACATACGTTGTCTTAATTGCATGTGTAATTATTTTAATTACAATGGTTAGCTTTTAAAAAACTACACTATGATTATGAAAGCTATATAAAAATTTTAACATCAAAATAAATTAATTATATCTTAACAAATAAAAGTAAAATATTGGAAGCGAACTTTTCCTAAATTATGGTATTATAATTTTTACATAATAACATAGAACATTATATATACTACATTATAAAGTATATGACATGAATTTAGAAACTTAAAGTTTTAAACATTTTCATATTTATTCCGCCTAATCATTTCATTTATAAAATTTGCCAAAAATCACAATTTTTATATTCTCGTACATTAAATAACCCTATGTCAACGGCCGTCGAAGCCGTTTGCCGGTCACATCACTTGTTTCATGTACTAATTAAAGTTTACAAAATTTATTATTGAATTTGATTTACCCAAAATTTAAATTTTTTTAAGACTTATCAACCACCACACATTATCCGAGGACATTTTTAGTACTAACAATATCAAGTTAATTAGTATCATATTAAGATGGGTCAATTTACGAATAATTATTTTTTCACCAAGGACTATTGGATTTACAATCAAAGGTAAGATCACTAATGATACAAATATCTTTATTTAAATAAAAAAAAACATAAAATTTTATGATTTTATGTTTCTATAAACAATTACTTAAAAGTAATTGTATTAAGTGATAATTTGAATATCAAGATTGTGCGGCCTGACCTTGTTGATATCAAAAAGATACCAGGGATTAAGGTGTTACTTCCAATCTACACTTTTTAATCAATTTGAATATCAAGATAACCAGATTTGTTTAAGTCATTTAATAAAATAAAAAAACAGATCTATTTAAAGAAGATGATTAAGAACTACACATATTTGACTTATACTTGAGTTGTATCACTATATTAATCATTTTGTTTAAAGTGCAAACATAAGAAGATAAACAATCCACAAGATTTATAGTTATTACATTATGAAAATTATAAACTTTTGTTAAATCACATAATTTTTCAAGTTTAAAAAAGACTATTATATTTTTTCAATTTAAATTTAAATTTTAGCAAACATTTATTGCAAGTTAAGTAAATTGAAAAAAGTCAAGCAATAACTTTACAAATTATTCATAGTTTTTATAATTAATTCTAACTAAATTATGATATACACAATTACATAACCCATATATCTATACTACCTTATAAATGAAATGACTTGTGTCTTAATTTTCAAGTTTTTTAAACATTTCCTTATTTATCACCTAATTCTCTAAAATACCTATAATACCCTTTCAATAACATCACCTAAAATACATATAATACTCTCATCTCCTAAAATACCTACAATACCCCATTCCGCCACCACCACCACCAGCAGTTGTCACTCACCTCTCACGTCTTGACGTCGCCACCATCGTCTCGCCGCATTGCGCGGGTAATCTTCTAGTCATAGTTATGGAGTAGCAGAAAATACCCCTTGTTTCTAGTTCACTAGTAAGCGTTGACAACTAAAATATATATGATGGCAATAACTATGTAAAAGTAGAATCCTTAAGGATGCCCACTTCAAGAATGGAATAATTCATGCCATTTGTTTCTATATCTTCAAGGCAGGACCCCCTCAATACAATTTAAGTTTTTTTAAAAAAAAAAAAAAAACAATTGAAGGTTTTACCACCTTTGTTTATCTAATCCTTGATCTTTTTGGTAGGTCTTTAATCTATATGATTACATATTTTGTTTTTAAAGTCAAAGCTTGTTAGAGTGCATATGTATTTGGACAATTTGAGCCTATTAATCTCTTGATCCATTCATATTTGAGAGAAAGTTAACTCCTATAGTTTCCTAGTCCTAGACTCCTAGTGGAATAACCAAGTAAAAATTAATTCAAGTTGAAAAAAGAAAACTATTTGTACGTGAAATGTTGTTAACAATTCAAATTTAACCGGCTAAAACTTATATTTCATGCTAATAAAAGTGTACCTTTAGCTATAGTAACCTCCCTCACCCCCCAAAGACTTGCCTTGTTATTAAATTAAAAAGTATTTGAGTTGTGTTTTAAAATTTAAATTTTCAGGTACACGGATTTTACTATTTTACCCTTACATTTAATACTTGAATCAAATTTAATGCAAAATCAATTAGTTAAAACAAAATAAGATTAATTAGAAAAGAAGTTTAATATATTACTATAAATTAAAAAGTCAATATAATAATTAATGTAAATTTTTTTTTAATAAAAATCAACTTTGTAGCATAATACACTTATAATTTTCTCTCTCTTTCTCTCACGACTATCACGGACTCCGGACACCGCCATCTTCAACCTTTTAGTTGTGTGTCGTTACTAATAAATTTGAAACTCATTTGGCTAGCGTACATTGCACGGAAATACTTCTCGTATATATAATTTGACACTCCAAATATTGTTTTTTACTTTTCCTAAAAGATCGGAAACATAAACAAGGCTGTTGTTAATTGTGAGTAGTGGGCTTAGAGTAAGCCCAAAGTATGTTATGAATTCTAGCCTGGAGCAAAATTACCCATATGATTTTTTTAATTAACATGTTCTGTTCACTAGAGGTGTCAAAAATAACCGATTAACCGAACCGAACCGATTTGTAACCGATAACCGAACCGGTTATTAACCGA
>JAOXNX010000032.1:13618397-13628484 GCA_028566075.1 Solidago caesia
GTCTCGGTTACCTGTAATTGGCATAAGTTTTTTCAACTCTTTTGCACCCTTAGCAGTTAAAGTTTCAAGTAGGGTCTGGATTGTATATATTTTTTGTATTTCTAGATCTTGTACATTCGAAGATTAGCGTTTTGCTAGTCTTCTTGTTTATATATAGTAATACATCTCTTTGCCGTTCAAAAAAAGATAAATTAAGCTTTTGATTGGTGAATTGAAAAATTAAATATTGTGATTGGCCAATTTGATTTTAGGACAATTGTATTTTCTTAATATACAATATGCAAAATAGATGAAAACTAGCTTTGCTTTAACTATTGGTGCTATTATATGGTTATTCATCTTATGCATTGGCCTAAATTATAATCTTAAAATATATAGGTTTACCTAATAAATGGTATGGACTTTTTAATGGACTGATATGACTAACTTGTTTATCAAGCTAGTCATGTTCGGGTTTAATTTCTTTACACGATATTAACTAAACGGATCGGGTCTAGATTGAGATATATGAATCCGTCAAGATGTCAACTTGACACTCTATAACTCATACATGATACGATTTCCATCCATACGCCAAAGTAAATGTGCACATTGCCTCAAATCTAAGCTTCAAAAATAGATTCACTTAAAAAATAATATTTTTGGTTCACATTCTTATTGTAGATCATAGTTTGGTGTTGCAACAAATGCTTCAACCGTTGGTGTTGCAAAACATTATAGGGATGGGGTGAGACTGGTACTGTCCCGTACTGGTCCCGGTACCGATCTTTTCTTCGAAATATGATACCGGTACCGGTCTCATTTCCTATCGGTATCATTTCACGATATCATTTATCGGTACCGCAGTCTCAAATCCCGCGAACCAACAAAAGTGGATACCGGTCCCGATCCCATTTCCCATTCGGTACTGCTTTCCAGTACCGGGATCGGGACGGGGCCGTAACTTGGAAAATTATATTCATACCTAGAACAAGATTGTTTGACCGATGAATAGATGCAAAAGACAGTTAATGAACTTAATTTTTAATGTTGGCATATCTTAAATCGGTGTTATTGGCAAGGGTGTTGAAGTTTGCTACTACAATCCAGTCAAACTTAAAGTCTTGTTTGCATTGCCAAGTCATATGAGAAGATTTTATGTGTATAGGATTAGAGCTGATGTCTTAACAGGTTCGGAATGCGCGATTAACACAAGTATCAAACATGAAAACCACTCGTTTAACACTTGGCTTTGATGGTTTGAACGTGACAGTTATATGTTTTATTTATCAAAAAGTTAAATGATGAACCCTAGATTACTAAAAATTATTATTTTTAAAAAATTATAAAATTGCATAGTTTTTTTTTTCCCCTTAAACAGGTTTTAACAAAGAATAAGAAGACGACGACATGGAGATCAAAGAAAAAGATGGAGATCAAAGAAAAAGAAGACGACAATGGTTGCAAAAGGAAGAACCCAAAGCTCAAGGCACAATGTCTTTGGAGACAGGATGATGAACGTCAACCAACAACCAAACTCCAATCACATAAGGTTTTGATTTTAACTTTTTAAGTGATTATATAAATAACCCATTTTAGAAATACATACATTTCATTTATAGGACAAACTCACAAACATACATATATTTATAAACTTTTATGAGTGAACTATTTACATGTGTAGCATTTCCCAAAAAAGGATGAACATTTGATTTGGATGAAGGGAATACACATGAGAGGTGTAGGTCTGGAATATGTCCATAATACAAAAAGATGATCGAAACTTAAGAAATTAGTATAAGATATATACATGTTCCAAACTAAAAAGTAAATAATAGGAAAGATAATTAAATGGTGTATGTCACTCTATAAATTAACTTCGTTTTTATCTTCATGTGTTACCCATACATATAAAACCATCTTAGCCAACCTTCTCTTAGCTTATCGATGATACTAGCGACTTGAAGCGCTGCTTTAAAAACACCACTCGGTATCATGTCTAACATGGTTTTACCACATATTCACCTTATCATTCTCATCCTTACCACCTTTATCTTGTTTGCCTGGGACGTCGTCACACGCCAACAGTCTCACCTGTAGAACATAGTTGGTCTAATTGTCACATTATAGAATTTCCCTTTTAGCTTTAGAGGGACTATCCTATTACACAAGACTTCTGTAGTCGCCTTGCACTTTAGCCAGCCTGCTTGTATATGGTGGGTCACGTCCTAATCTATTCTCCTTGATTTGTGTATGTAGCACCGAGTCCAGATATAAAAGACTCATTTCTGTTGTAAAATATGCAAATCACATTATATTATTTTCACATGTGCAAAAAAAAATAAAAAAACCTAATCATTTAACTTTTTCTCCCACTTCTACGCGCCTTCAGTTTCATTCATTGCTTGCCACCCGAGCCATTATCATCGGACATCCCAAACCAACATCGACACACAATCACAAACTTTAGAAGAAAAATATGACTAAAATATATTAAAATCGAATCAAATGAATAAAATAAAGTTATTATATATTTGAAAAATCACAACAATTATACATGCTTGGTAAAATGAATTAATACTAAACATGTAGTAACCAAATAAAAGTTATTATCACATCTAATAAAAAAATTGTACATATAAGTATCAATTTTCTCGATACAAATAGTAATATAGAGATGATATACACTTGTAACCGTCACGAAGATAAACCTAGTGATTAGAAATTTGATTCCTTCCCAAAAGCAATCTTTTTAAATAAACATTTTAAAAATGAACATGAAAATGGTTCACAAACAATCACCAAAATACCTAATTAAGTCACGTACATATAAGTCAAAAAGACTGATTCCTTGTAATTAACCTAGACAAAACAAAAAATCTCATTCATTTGGATGATACATACCTATATAAAAAAATTTGTATTTATATTTATATGTATTATATCTATACTACATTATAAAGCATTTGAAGGGTGTCTTAAAATTTGAATTTTTAAGTACAAACATTTAATAATCTAATAAAATTTAATGCAAAATTAATTAGTCAAGCAAATTCAAAATAACCAAAAAGAAATTTAATATATATTACTTTAAATTAAAAATTCAACATACCAATAAATATAAAAGTATTCAAATTAAAAATAAACTTTATAGCATTATACCATCATAACTATCACAGGCACCGGCCGCTGTCACCCCAATTTTTTAGCCGTATATCCTTACTATACAACTTGAAACACATTTGGTTCCCGTGCATTGCACGGATACCACTTCTAGTGTATATATATACATAGAAGTTATGTAATAAACCATATAGAATATGCAATCTTGTATGAACAAATATTGAAAGTGTGATTCAATAAAAATCTGTAGTTTCAGTTATTCTCATTTATATCCAAATCAAAGTATTATTGGTTGATTATCAAAAGATCCGTATTGGGCCAACACTACCATGCTCGAACTCGACCTAAATGAGCTCGTTAAAAGCTCGACTTGTTTACACTCCTAATTCAGAGAGAGAAAATTGTATACATTCAATGTTTTTCTCTCTAAAACTTAAACTATAGATCATGTCATACGTCAAAACCAGATTTTTAGTTATATTTGAAGACCTACCATATTGGTCACATTTATCATTTTCATTTTTTAATTTACTTTGGTCACGTGATGGGCTTTTTAACAGACGTTACACCCTTGGACTAAAAATGTTGACGGAGCAAAGTTTTTTGGACTAAAACTGTAATTTTTGAAAGATAGGGACGGAAACTGAAAACAGGGTACCACGACAGGGACGAAAATTGTAATTAACTCTTTAAATTAAAATATTAATAACTAAAATGGAATATCCTTTGGGTATAACTAAATAAAGAAATCTCCTTAAGTTTAAAACATTAAAATGGAATATCCTTTGGAATATTACTAAATACAGAAATCTCTTTAAGTTTCTCTTTAAGTTTAAAACTGAAGAGAGTTCAAAGTATATTAACTAGCTAAAGCTAATAATAGAAAACAAACACAATGTGAATGTTTACACTTCAAATAAATATATCAAATTATTCATTTACTTGGCTTAGTAAGATTGGCTGCAAGTCTGCAACCATAAGATAATCTTTTATAATGTTTCTTCGTCATGGTTACTAACTTATTACAAGAGATTAGCAAAAACATAAAACAAATTGCAGCACCAATATCACCCATTGTTACTGTTAACAATAATAACAGTTACCATAACTATGTCAAAAACTTATAAAGAACAGTTTAAAGATATATTTTGGACATCAACTGGAGACGGTGGACAGGTTTAAAGTGGCGGGAGAGTCTATTAACAGTTTATTCAAAGCTATATGTGGAAAAGGAGATAATTAAAGTGCGGTTTTGGTTGGATAATTGGATCGGAAATTCTAACTTAAAGACTATGTTTCCATCGCTTTTCAGATTGGAAAAAGAGAAGAATTGTTTGGTTAGCGACAGGTTCTGTGGGGATTCTAAGCGCTTCGTTGGGTGTCCGGATTGGTATCGTGCCCCTTTTCCCAGGTAGGTTCTTGACAAATGGGTTAGTTACAGATCTCTCATGGACGATTATAGATTGAATGATAGTGTCGACAGGTGGACTTGGAATGGTGATAATCAGCATGTGTTTTCGGTCAAGAGTGTGAAGAAATTCATTCAAAGTGGTATGGACTTTAGTGGGAGATTCGTTTTTAAATGGTCTAAGACTGTCACAAAGAAGTGTAACATCTTTATGTGGCAGGCTGCTCTCAACCGTTTACCTACTTACATGGCGCTTCAATCACCGAATTGCTCCTTTGGAGATACTCTGTGCATGTTGTGTGACTCATGGGACGAAACGATTGACCACATTATTTGCTACTGTCAATTTGCGGGTATGTTGTGGAGCCGCATCTCTTCTTGGTGCAAGGTTAGCTCTCTCGTTTTTTCAACTGTTCAAGTTATTGAGTTATGCGACAAGGTGGCTCTAGACAAGAAGGCAAGGAAGATTTTCAAAGGAATTGTTTTCGTTACTTGCCGGAGTCTTTGGAAGGCAAAAAACGAGAAGATTTTTGAACAAGCGGAGATTAGTATTGATAAAGTTTTTCATGCAATCAAGAATATCGGGTTTTTGTGGTATTCTAGTAGAACGAAAAATGGTCGTATTAGTTGGAAGGATTGGAATAGTTTTAATGTAACATGATAATCTTGTAATTATTTTCTTACTCCGTAATTGCGGAGTAGAGGTATATAGAATGAATCATACTTTTCAAAAATAAAATAAAATATATGTCTATTTTTTTAAATATACTATAATTACTCATTATTTATCAATGCACATTTTCAAGTTAAATTTATCTTAAATACAAGAATAAAAATGACTTTTTGTTAAGTAAAAACTTTATTTATTAAACATATTTTAATTTAATTTGCAATTTTTGAGGGATGGAAGAAGTACTTTGTAACCAGTTGACAATTTTGTCAATACTTTTTATATATACTTACAAAGTTTATCTATGTAAAAGTTTCATTAAGAGTATATGGATAGAAATTATCGTGTTATTTTGAAATTAAACATTTATTTTCTAGATAAAAATGAAACAAAACGAATATTTAGAATATTTAAAAAATGAATGAAGTATCTTGTTGTCTATTTTTATTTCCACGTCTTATCTTGTGTAAATCCGATAGGGTCAGTTTCCAAATGTCAAACGGTCCAACCACTTCAACTCACGGACATAAAAAAGTTATAAAATGCTATCACTTCAAACGTTTGATTTTTGTCATTTTATTAAGAGTTTAAGACATTTGTCAATTGTCATATGTTGTTAAAACAAGTAACACAAGTCAAAAGCCTGAGTATAGACCTAATGACGGATTTAACACTAGAAAATTACCGTGATAATTGAATGTTAAACTGTATAACAAGAATAATAAAAAGCTTTATATAGATTATATAAACCGTAAGGAATAAGGATTGAACCTTTAATTTTTGTTTCTAGAGGCAAAAATGTTAACCACTTGATCTAAGCCTTGCTTGTTAATAATAGACATAAATTGTATGTTATTAATATCATCAATAAAAATATTTATATAGATTAATCAAATAACTAAAATTGAGACTTGAAAGCGTTTACCTCAATCATGTTGGAAACTCAAATCTGTTTTACCTAATTATACTTTAAAACTTATTTAAACTAGTGTATTATTCATTTCATAATAATCCCAGTCCCAGCAACTTCTCTTTTATAACACTCGAAAATTTTTAATTCCAACACTTATATTCAAACACACATCATTTTTAATGAGGGTATTGATTTCCACCTCTTTATTTCCAACTATATCTTTTTACTGTGCAAATAAACAGTTATATACTGTAGATAAATTATTGTACATTGAGGGGTGAAAAAAAAAAAAAAGAGGTAAAAATAGGAGTACCCTTTTTAATTTCAACTATTAATCTTTTAAACACCCATAATTTTAATCATGACCATTCATTTCACTCAAATATTAATAATTTCAACCTTATACATTTCACAAAATTATTGATATTTATCTTTATAAATAAAATAAGTTGCGAAATAAAACATCTATAAATCACCATCAGTCGTTTTTGACCATAAAATATAGTTACTTTCATGTTATAAATAATGAATATGTCGAACATTCAACCAGCTAAAATTCATATAATCTGAATCTACCATTACAATGATACAAAACTACACAAATCTTCCTCATAAAAAATGGGCACATGGCATGAAAAACATAAACCATG
Source organism: Solidago caesia (assembly GCA_028566075.1). Taxonomy (NCBI): domain Eukaryota; kingdom Viridiplantae; phylum Streptophyta; class Magnoliopsida; order Asterales; family Asteraceae; genus Solidago; species Solidago caesia. The sequence continues at coordinate 13,625,141 of JAOXNX010000032.1, forward strand.
TTACATTATATTAAGCCATAGAACAATTAAAGTAAATTTGGACAATGGTTTAGGGGCAACTCTAATGATTCATTGGACAAAGACAGACACCCCTTATTTTATAGGTACCGTACTAGTTTGTTTTATTTCTTTAATATTACTTCGGTAAAAACTATGTTATATATTCCAAAGTTATACTATAATAAATAAATAAATAATGCTCAGAATAATAAATATATACATGCAACAAACAGCATGCAGTAGCTTTTTTAATGCTTACTTCGTCAGAAAAATATAAAATAAATTGATATGATGTATATCAAATATAATATTGATACATTTTAGTCCTTACCCATCTTCATATGCCATATTTTCTGGGATGTGCCAAATTTAGCAATGCTTTTTGAAACAAAAATGGCTTATTTGTAAAGAAAAAATGGGGACAAATGGCTCTAAAAGATATGCTCTTGTTATGATCTATGGGCATTGGAACTTGAGAGCATATCTATTTGCTAATTACCAAGTTATAATGTGAATTTGTAAACAAAATCTATTTTAGATAATCAGTTAGAGCGCTGATATCATCAAGATGGCATAGTGATTAGACGTTCTCTTTTCTCATAAGAGGTTTTAAGTTCAAAACATTCCTATGTAAACATCTTGGGATAGCTAGAAAAATGATTTGGAAAAGGTCATGGGGGTACACTTGATTAATAAAGACTTGTCTTCCCCAAGTAACCTAAATAAGAAAAAACTCATCCGTTTAGTAAGAGCGTTGCTACATGATAATAATCAGTTGGCTTTAAAGAATAATCTAAAATCTGGTATCAATACATGACAAAATCAAAGATAAATATTCAGATAAATATAATACAGGAAGCTATTGATTTTCTTTTTATTGGATATTAGACATTGGTTATGTCATGTGTCGAGGCTAAAATTTTAAACTCTTATTTAGTCTTACCAAGTTGGTCTGATATCATTTTCTTGTGAATAGTTTTTTTTGTAGATATATCTGCAACTAAAAGATTATAATACAATTACTATTTAGTATTTACAGAGGAGTTGTAAGAAGACAAATGGGTGAGCTAAGGACTAGTATAATTATGAATTTATGATTTATGAGTCCGTGAAAGTGAAGGACGGCCTGTGCCCTTGGCTGCAACCACTAAGTTACAAAACACTTGACTCCAACAAGAATAAGGGGTGTTTGGTTGATGGAAATACGAATGAGGGAATGGCCGGGCTTGATTAATTAATAGGTTTGGTTTTTAAAAAAAATACTACAGAATAAAAACTTTTTTTTTTTTTTTTTAAAGCATATTCAAAACTCTATCATTATTGACAGATTTAAAAATTCATTCTCATTCCCACACACACATACTAACTAACTATGACTAAATGATCATAGTAGAAAAGAACAAAGATCTTGTGCATTTAAGGAAGAAACTTTATAAAAATGTTCAAATCATGTAAAAGCGTATACGTGGCAACCATATGAGCTGTCACGTGCAAGTTTTTGATTGGTTGGTTACATGATTTGAACATTTTTACAAAGTTTCTTCCTTAAATGCATAAGATCTTTGTTCTTTCCTATTATGATCATTTGATCATAGTTAGTTACATTCTCAGAAACTAATTCCTATAAATAAATATGGCTACCTTTCTGGAGGAATATTTTTAGGGACCCTATTTTTATCATGAATGAAAGGAGTTGCTTATTTCTTACTCAATGGAGGAGAAGAAAGCCAGAGAATATCTGCAAGTTAACCAACAGCATTCCGAACGAGCCACCGGGCTCAACGTTCCTCCCAAACCACAAGACGCTATCCATAGTTTCTACGAGGAGTTCGCGATTAGAGGGATACAAGTTGATGCATACCAACCTGGTTTCATATCTTGCACTCTCATAGTTCCCCCTCGTCTTATCGTAATCAACATTTCCCTCGATTACTTTCATGTTTTCGATATATTGTATCAATTATTATTGGCATTTATATGCATGATCCTAGCTAGACTTTTGGAAGTGCATAGATTCATGCTAGCTATTAGGAATGTTTTGATGATCTTTTTCGTTTTGGAAAGCAGGATAGGAATAGATTTCTGGCAGTTGGAGCGATAGCGAATTTAGTAGATAAGATTGGGTCTGTTGTGTTGTTTGTAAAGGATGTTTCGCAAAATGTTTCTGTTGACATGTCTATTTCTTACCTCTCTACTGCCAAGCTCAATGTAAGTTCAAATTTCTAGAATTTTTTACTAAATTTAATTGCCCCCTTCGATCTTGGAATTGCAAGTGGTGTTTAAAAGAATTTCCAAATCTAAGTCATAGATATTTTTGTGTTAATCGAGTATAAAAGAGGTTAACTGCTTGCACTATCAAGATTCAAGATACTTTATATGTTTTGCCGATTATTATAAGGGGAATCATCCGTGTTGCAGCAACATCTATGTTAGGTGCTGGTTTCCTCACACCCATTTTTCATAAAGTTCAAGAGGCAAATGGAAAAATATTTTAAATAAAAAGTAGCTGCAGCACGGATAGTTTAGTAGTAGGAGTACGTTAAAAGAAACTGCTTGTATTTTGTTACGAATCATAGTATTTTTGTTAATCAATACGAGTAAAGTGCCTGTATTTTGTTACGAATCATAGTAATTTTGATATCAATCATATGAAAGAAACTTTAACTCCCACCATGATTTCGACATGATTGGGATAGTATGCAATTTTGGGTTTTAAGGTGTTGAAACTTCAGACTATATCACATTATAAGCTGCACTTGTGATATATGGTATATTTGTTTCTATACGCATGTTAAAACGTGTTTGCTGTTAGCAGGACCATGGGCGTAGCTTATTAAGGGCGGGAGGAGGCGCCCGACCCCCCGAAATTTTTTTTGCGATGTAGGAGTATATAGTTTTCGTGTAGAAAAATTTCGGTATATTCGGTTTCGACCCCCCATTTTAATTGTGAAACTCGAAAAATAGCGTTAGGAAAAAAAAAATATTAGATCCCGACCCCCCACTGAACCCAGCCAAGCTTCGCCACTGCATGTATAAGTTTAACTTACACATGTATAAGTTTAACTTACACATGTGTAGGTAAAAAAAAAAACGAAAATTAAAAAAAAACGAAATTTAAAAATTCGTCAAAAGTATATAAAGTAGCATCTCTATGGAAAGAGGACGAAATTTTAAGACTACCCATACTTTTTTTTTCGTCTAACGATGTACGGTTTGTGAGATAAATCATTTTTAATGAATTGGATGAATTGAGGAGAGAGAAAATAAGAGATGAGATGTGTGGTCAAGATCGGTTCTCGCGTTCTTTTTTTTTCAAGGGTTCTCAAAATAACCCACCCCTATAT
>JAOXNX010000032.1:13650321-13662239 GCA_028566075.1 Solidago caesia
AAAAGTTTATCTTAAAATGGAAAATGATTTCTTACAAAAATCATTCCATATGCTATAATTATATATTTTTGAGCATTCTTAAAAAATAGTCTTACAAAAATAATTTGAAAATTAAAACTTGTATTTAATATTTAGGAAGTTAAGAAAGTTTGTGTTTTTTTTAACGATAAATTTAGGTTCAACGACATTGCATCTTCATATACCCAACTCTAATTCTATAGAAAACCCGGTTATTTCCGGAAAAACCCTTGTCTCTAGTCCGGGGAACATTTATTGACACTCACACCCGGATTTGAATACAAGACCTTAAAGTTTTGAGTCCCCCTAGTACTAATCCATCTATTGATGGTTGGTCCGAAAGTTATGTTTAATTTATAAAATACTACTTATACACAGGTAATAACTTTTTAGTAACAGACCTCAAAATTCATATTCTTTTACGGAATAATTTAAATTTGCCACAAACAAAAAAATGAACCCGTTTAGACCGCTATACTTGAGTTAAAAATGACTCGTCTTGAATAATCTGAACAGAGAAACTCCGTCCATTATCCTCAGAGGCAGTACCAGGGATGGGCAAAGGGGGCCATTGCCATCTAGGAATTTAAATTTTTAAATTTTGTCATAGATTTTTAATTTGTTCTCATGGATTTTAAAATTTTGTTTTGTCCCCCCATGGATCTTTAAATTTTGTCTTATTTTGAAAAAAAATTGTGATATCGTCTCCGATTTATATCAAATAAAAATTAAAAGAAAAATACATTAAAACAAAAGGTAGCTAGTAAAGTCGGTTGTTATTTTTATGAGAGATGATCCTCTCAAGTTAAAATCCCTTAAGTTATCAAGTTAAATGATTATTGATCCTTGATTAAAATCAAAAATCCCTCGTTAACTTGAGTCCTATTTTTATGGCTTGATTTAGTCTCCTCCAAATAACATAATCCAAAAAGAATCATTCTTTCATTCATTAAATAAAATAAATTAAATACATTCAATTACACCAAAAGTTCATGGTAAACGACTTGATACATTTATACTAATATTATTATTTTTTTAATTAATAAACAAATCATATTATTGAACAGAAACTTATGGAAGACACACAAACATACAAAACATAGACATAGAGTTGCATAAAGTAGTTGTTGTGTACTTGTGTTTGCATATGAATCAAACAAAAAGATCACCGGTGATTCGGGCTGGCCCAGGAGGAGGAGGACAACAAGTTTGGAATCAAAGTTCAACTTCAACTTCAAATTCTGGTTCTGGGTCAGGGTCAGGGTCATTATATGGGTCACATACACATATGCATACACCTAGTAGGAATGATATTGATCCACAACAACCAAAGACAAACAAAAAGACTTCAATATTTGGTTTGATAATTAAGGTTTTGACATGTAGAAGTGATACTTCTCATGATGATCATTTTCATGTTCATCCTGCTACTACTTTTCAATGTAAGTTTTATGTTATATTTTTGTTTTTTTTTTATTTATAATTTATATAATTATAAGCATGGGAATTTTCATGATTTGGTTTATGGTTATGGAATTAAAGAGAGAAATGTTTGACTTTTTAGAATTAAGTGTATTTGTGTGTGTGTGTGTGTTGTTCTTTAGAGGTTAATAAGGTTATTTCCATATAAAAGATGCATAGTTAAAAGATGGTTTTGTGTAACTCGATAGGGTAGGCCCAAGCGGTTGGAGGCTTGGAAATGTGTAATGGATTGGCTGCCATTTGGGCGGACATTCTCTTTAGCAGGTCGTTGAGTCTGAACATTGACATCCATATATTGTCCTTGGTCTGGCCGTCTGGGACTTGTGGGTCGGGGTAGTGTTGTCGGTTTCAATGGGTCTGCAAAAAGATGGTTGTCCGTTCCATTTTAGACATCCGGTGCTTGATAATGGATTCTCCCTTGTATAAATGTTCAGTACAATGTCTCACACAGGCATTTGCCGTTATATTGAAGCATAACTTCAAATTAAAAATGGTATCGCATTTTGAAACTAATAAACAGACGACATAGATGTTGAATTAAACATTGGGAAGTATGAGATTTGACTTTATAAAATTGAAAGAGGAAGTTACTATGGAACTTTAAAAGTAGCGCAACTGTCATTCAATCTTGTCGGGGTGCAAACTAATGTCCCAAATTGGTAAATGTAAGAAATGAATGTTTATATATAGCTTATGGGTTATACTCCCCTATCACCAACGGTTTTAGAGTGAAATCTCATGGTAGGGCGGTAGGCATATGTGTTCGGCATTGTGGTGGGCTAAGTATTGGTCCTATCAAGTGGTATCAAAGCTATGATTATTAGATAGATTAGATATATTAGATATTATATAGGGTGCTAGATGTAATTATATAATATCTGATATATCTAATCTATCTAATAATGATTATAGTCTAAATGTGGATGGCATAGTTTGACGGTGTTGGTGGCGTGACTCATGGGGACCTCAGCGAACGATGTCCTTGATATGGCTTCTCCCACCCACTCGGTTGAGTCCCGAGTTTATGACAGTAATGAAGACGGCTGTTTCAAATGGATAAGTGTATGGGTTACTTCCTCTATAGCGCGGAAGCTTATGTGTTGGGATCTCAGTCCTTGCAAATCCTGCACAGTTTTGATTATAGCAGTAGAGGATAACGAAGTTGTAAAAGATATTAGTTAATTTGTACACATGTAGGATTAGAATATTAGAGTTCTCGTAAGACTAGAATAGCTATATGTTAAAGACGGTTCTACTTGGAGTACAAGTCAAGGAAACCGGTTCTTGTATAGGTTGTCTTGGTAGATTTCGATTTGTATTTAGACTGGCATATAACCTCCTAGGATGTCCCCCTCCTCTATAAATACAGGAGGGGCAGGCTGATTGTGATCATCCCATTGTAAACCGAAAATCACTTCGTTAATAAACAAGGCTAGTTTTCGGGCGTCTTCTTGTTCTTGGTTTTCTTTTTAGTTCGACTAGCTTTAAGGTTTGTTGGTTTTATTCCAACAGAAGTTTATGATGGTTGTCGTTCAAATACTGTATGATATTGTCGTACCATGTGCAGAAGTATCTTTTAGGGCTTGTACATTTGACGACTACTGCAGGATATCTGTGAAGTGACCAATAATAACCTTTTCTGGGTTGCATTAGTTTTATTCTTTTGTTATATCGTTCTTTGTTTTGCAGATTCAGAACGTAGTTCTTTGAGAAGCAGCGGAAAGCTCAACCACTCTGCTTCCTCTACACCTTCTTTGGCCTCCAATGGACAGCAGGGTGCAGATGAGTTATCCTTTCAAGATATTTGTAAGGCAACTGGAAATTTCTCAGCCTCAAATATAATCGGTGAAGGAGGATTCGGTACCGTTTATAAGGGAACGCTGAAAAATGGAGCCATTGTTGCTATAAAACGCGCAAAAAAGGTTACTTCTCTTTTGGATATAACTATTACACGTTAGCCTAATACTTCAAAAAAACAAAGATATATAATTGATCCCTGCGTCTTTCAATCTATCTTTTTCGCTTTTTCATCTCTTGTGGCTATAAATTTTGATGTCATGGAGATTTACATTTCTCATGGCAGGACAATTATGAGAAAGGGACACCAGTGGAGTTCAAAAACGAAATACTAACATTATCAAAGATTGAGCATCTAAATCTGGTCCGATTCTATGGATTCATAGAGCATGGAGATGAGCGTATTATCTTGGTAGAATATGTTGCCAATGGAACACTTCGTGAACATTTAGATGGTAAGTGCAACAAGGAATTCTATAGTTACCCGTGTGGCCGTGTATTTCCTCAAATAGGCAGTTTGTCTTTCGACCTTGAGGGTTTGAAGCTACTTTAAAAGTAATATTGTCTTTCTTCTCAGGCAAACGTGGAAATGGGCTTGAAATTGGAGAGCGTCTAGATGTTATAATCGATGTAGCTCATGCAATTACATATCTGCATACATATACAGGTAGTTAAAATATCTTGAAAATATTCAAAAACATCAAGAAATCTAAATTAACCAGTTTTTCTATAAACTTTGCAGATATACCAATAATCCACAGAGACATCAAATCAGCTAATATATTGATTACTGATAAAATGCGTGCAAAAGTGGCTGATTTTGGATTTGCCCGTATAAGTATTGAAAATCCAGAAGCTACTCACATTTCTACTCAAGTCAAAGGAACTGCAGGCTACTTAGATCCCGAATACCTTAGTACATACCAACTTACTGATAGAAGTGATGTGTACTCCTTTGGGGTTTTGCTTGTGGAGTTGGTAACAGGAAGATTTCCGATTGAATTAAGTAAAGCTCCCAGTGAGAAATTAACAATAAAATGGGTAAGTTCTTCTAGCATTGCAAATTAATATGTTGGTCAATCATGTCAATGTGTCTTCTTTCTCACGAGTGATTAATTCACCAGTCCTGGTTCTATTAAAGTTTCCACTGGAGGTCTAAATTTCGATATATTTACCTATAAATGTGGCGATGGAGGTTAGGTTTCATCCCTAATTGTCAAATGGGTAAATTCAAGGATTTTAACTTAAATGAAATTGTCAAACATGTCGTTTCTGAAAGTGTTAGGTTTCATCCCTAAGCTAGTTTCTGAAAGTGTTCTTTCAGAGGGTTTTTTAGATTGCGCTTTGGATAGATTATTTGATTATGACATATAAAACACTAACATCAGTAATTAGTGTTTGGCAAACAAGTGATTGATTACCTGACAGTTTTGACAAAGTAAGTTGAAACATGCTTTTCCAAAAGGCCATCTTTGAAAACGCAAAATCTCCTTTTGAAAACAAAATTTCAAACACCCCTTTAGTGCATTAAACCACTCATTTTGTTCAAACTGATAACTTTTAACATAATGTATTGTTGTAATCATATTTGACACGCTACTTATATACAAAATTTACTAATAGCTTTGGACTAAACGTTTCCGGTTCAACCAACTTGACCTGACCCATTTCAACTTTTACCAAAAGTTTACCCGTTTACTGTGAATTGCAGCCTTTAGTTTCCAATAGTTGAATTAAAGCGTGCGACTACCTGGTAAATGCCGCAACTACTTTCTAATACATATTAGTGAATAGTATTGGCAGGAAACAAAAGATGAAATGATATTGTACGAGAAGTGATTTCGAGCATTTGAAATGAATTAGTGAATTCGATTTTCTAATCCCTCATCTGATGGTCACACTTTTTTAGTGTCAAGCAGGCTTTTTTCCAAACGTCAGATCATAGAAAACAAATGAAGGACTCGTATAGCCAAATAAGAAAACAATGAACTTTGGTGGTCTTTGGTTTGCTGCATGGAATCACTTTGGGTAATTATGGGTTTGATAGTAGTGTCATACAGAACATTTGGAAAAAATTAGTGAATTACTGTCTTTCTCCCATCTATAGTTGATACCCATCTTCATAGTTTCGGATCATATTTTGTTACATATCTATAATATTTTTCGAGAAAAGCAGATAAACAAAAGCGTACTGCAATCGGGAGTATTTAGACTGCATTAGTAAATTGTTTCCTGGCATCCCACATTGATAGTCATACTTTTGTAATTTGTAGTGTTGAGCCTAGTCTCCTATCAAATATGATGCTTGCGATATCTTTAGCACTAGCTGTGATTGGGAGGTTTTAAAAGAATTAGTGAGCCGTTTTATATTTTCAATTAGGTCAAATAAAGGTATCTCATCAACCTGGATCACATAATACCTCCAAGAATGCATGAAATTTCTTCCATCATCTTTAACAGTCATATTTTGCCTAGTATCAAGTGTCCATAGCTAAACAGAACAAGAACACAATGGACTTAAATGTGGATCCATGTGACGACTTTTAAGCATAGGTTTACGGTTGGGTAACAGGCCAAAATGGGTTTGGGTTGAAACGGGTAACTTTTAAGTCTAGATCTAAGGTTGGATTGACCCCATCAATACTTGTTTTGTCCCTTCTTTAGACAAAAGAGCTTTAAGGTTAAACCACTTAAAAAGGACTTTCAGGGCTTCATCGATTAATTGGAGAAAGCTGGTTGGCTGAATTCAACATGAACTGATTAGCTAAGACTCCAACTTACTAAACAAAATAACGATTCAGAAGTTTTAAAAAATTTAGTCATGTTTAGACAACTTTTCATCCAGTTTGACCCGTTTCAATCATACTAATTTGTTTCACCTTACGCCTTTGACCCGTTTCAGTCATATCTATTTTTTTTTATTTTACGCCTTAGACCCGTTATCAATTGACTACAATCCAAATTGGCCAGTCATCATATGTTGTTTGAAATCTACAACAGACTTGTCATGGGTACTAGTGTATAATTTTGGCTCGTCTAGCATTCGTTGTCTAGTAAACCCCATCACCAAAAGAGATTGATAAACAAAACCAGCCTATATGATGAGAGGTCGGTAACCCCATTAGCAGACACGTAATCTATAAACTAAAGAAATCTTGTATAAAGGACCCCATTATATAATTTTAAACAACTCTGACTTATAATAGGATTTCTCTTGCAACAATTTTTGAAGATTTTCTATGTTTGTTTTATGCTTCCATCTTGCGGCACAATTATAAATAGATTATCATCTTGCAGGCAATGCAAAGGCTAAAACAAGGAGAGGTGGTGCTAGCAATGGATCCAAAGCTAAAGAGGAACCCAGGATCCCTGATGGTAGTGGAAAAGGTATTGAGAGTTGCCCGGCAATGCCTGGCTCCCACAAGACAATCAAGACCTTCAATGAAGAGATGTGCCGAGATCTTGTGGAGAGTCAGAAAAGATTACCATGAACATAACGAGGTTGTGGCAGCTTCAAATCATTCTGAACAAGTACCTCAGATAGATGCCAGAAAGAACCGCCGTGAATACTTTGGTATTGAAGACAGCAGCAACCAAAGATTTAAATCTGCATAGAAGTTGTATAAAGAAGTTTTTGTATGTAGATGATTTATTCATCTGTTTTTTTTTGTATTTTCTGCCAACGGTTTCTCAGTTATACACGAATGATTCATATATTATACACGGAGTATTTGTTTGTATTCTTTGTATTATATTGTAATTTACAAGTGTCCGCGAAAACAGATTGTATTTCGCCATCTTCTAGATTCATTGGAAATTCAAGTTTAAAGTTTGGTTGGTTGACGAAATCATCAAGTTACGCTCTTTAGACAGGGTTGAAATCATCAAGTTGTGTTGTTCAGACGGGTTTCCTGTTATGACATAAATTAGCATTTGACTTTGAATTTGATGAGAAATAATATAACGCAGCAAGTTACTTATAATTTTGACTTGATTCATATAAATGATTTAACTCAAAAAATTATAGAGGTACTCCTTTGCGATCAAGTAATTACATTTTATAACAACAAAACAATACGTAATCTGCATACTTATTGTGGCGGCATCCATCTATCCAACTAATTGGATAGCGAAAGCAAATAAATGGACGCTCATATTCGACTGTCTACTCGCTTTGCACGTGTTTTAAACATATAATCAACATGGCCACACAAATATGTTAGTCGTGTCAACTGTAGTATCCGTTCCTCGTTTTCACCTAGCCATATCCGAGTCTACATTCAAACTTTTTCTTGACATCAACGTAAATCATGTATTTGATCTAGTTTGTCCAACAGACTTTCAACAATCAATCAAATCCAAAGTCAGACTGAATCAATCACATGCATAATGCATACTGCTTTCAAGTAAAGATAACCACACAGCATATTCTTCAAATACACTCTTAATTCATACTTCTAATAACATGCATAAAACAGCTCCTACAATCAGCAATATGCAGGCAAACATGTTTGACATTTGGTTTATGTTTTAACTAGGAGAAGCAGATCTAGGAGTCAACGACCTCGACGCAGACCTAGAACTCCTCACACTGCCACTCCTGCTCGAGTGGCTTCTTGAAGCAGCACGACCACGAGAAGCTGCACTCCTTGACCTAACAGGTGAGACGCTTGGAGAGTACCTCCTCGAGCTCCTCGACAGTGGTGAGATGCTTCTGGAGTAGCTTCTCCTTGACCTTAGCGGGGATACACTAGAAGAATAGCTCCTGTAATGCCTCCTCGGAGAAGATGACACACTCCGAGATGCATAGCGCATGCTTCTACTCCTGCTCTTGTATGAAGCCCTGTATTCGGGTGAATAATCTCTGTAGTACCCGTATGATGCTCTGTAGTCTGGTGAATAGTCTCTCGAATGGTAGCGGCTCCTCCTGTAGGAACGGTCTTCTGGACTGTAAGACCTAGAATGGTATCGGCTCCTCCTGCAGTAACGGCTTTCTGGGCTGTACGATCTAGAACGGTGTCGGCTCCTTCTGTAATAATGATCTGGGGTGTAAGACCTGCGCCTACCGTAAGGGGAGCTAGAACGAGAGTGGGATCTTCCACGGGAGTATGATTGGCGATGCCGGCTATGTGGAGAGTATGACCTGCTCCTGCTTCTATAACTTTCAGATGAGTAAGAAGGGGAACGGCTCCTCGAAAAAGGAGAGTAGGTTCGAGATCGACGATGAGCTGTATGCACAAACAGAAGCACAATAAGGAACTCGTACAGAGATGGCATATCAATAGAGCTACCATTATAAGAACATTAGAAAGAAAATTCAACTCCTCGACAGGAGCGTAATGCGGTGGTACTGTGACCTGTGAGTAGAAGTGACATAATGGACATGGTAGAGTTATCGATGTCCTGACTAACCACTTCCAAGGTGGGCTAGTGGTTATTGTAGTGACATCTTTACAAGAGGTCTCAGGTTTGAATCTCTTTAGGTAACATCTTTGGGGTGGCCAGGGTCGGAAACGACCACGGGATAACCCGATTGGGCCGGGTACATCCGAGTCAAAAAGGATCGTCCTGCCCAGGTAACCGAACATGAAAAACCTCATCCATTTATCCGTTTAATTAATGCCCAGATTATAACGGTTTAATTAATGCCCAGTTTATAACCAGCAAAACCATAATCTACAAATCTAAATTATTAGGGTAATAATGTAAAGTTTCGAGTAACAAGATTTAGAATCTTGTATGCAGACCTTGAGTGAGTTTCAACCTATTTAACCTATTTGGATTTTAGCTAAAAAAAGAAAGGATGAACTCATCCCATTGGAGATAAATAGATTACAGCCCAAATCAACCAATTCTCCAATAAATACGTCGAAACTAACCAGGACAGTGACATGCATATATCTATGCAGTATGCAGGTATGTGCGTATGCATTCACTCGTATAGGAAGATATTTGTTTGTGAACATTTATTTGAATTTGGATCTATGGAGAAAGATGGTTCGAGACATACCACGCACAGTCCTCAGTCCAAGATACCTTCCCGGAGTGGGAGTTCGGCCTCTGCGCCTTCTGGCCTGCAATTTGGATAGAGAAGCATGAGCTCAAGAAACTACAATAACTCTATCGTATGAACAGAACTCTACATCGCCATCATTGCTTATTGGCATCAAACCATGTATATTCGTGAAAGATCGTATATATTATATAATATATAATATAAAATAAAACTACACGACAAAAATAGATTAAAGAAATGCGGATATACAACCCTGTGGGTTGATAGTCTGATATTTGCTTGTGATTTGATTTGTTAGTTTGGAACTTTGATGAAGAGCTGCAACATACAGCAAAGTCTGTCAAAATAAGCACTTTACCCGAAAAGCAAACAACATTCTTCATATAATAAAATTTAAAACAGACAGAATATTTAAACATATTTAAGCTCACTTTATCTGCATACAGCAATATACAAGGAACACTGGGAAGTGAGGAAAAAAAATACCTTCTCCACTTTAATTACACTGCCCTCAAGAATAGAGCCATCTAAGTACTTGATGCACCGATCAGCCTCCTTAACATTGGACATGGATACAAAGCCAAATCCACGTGATTCTCGGGTCCAAGGATCCATCACAAGGTGAACATCTTCCACCTAACACAATACATTAACCATTATAGCCGCATAATGCAAAAACAAACAATGTCAAGTAGCATCAACTGCATTATAATCAAATAACTTTCTAGGCATACCTTTCCCTCTGCCGAAAAATGCTTCTCGAGATCTTCCCTTGTAATACGTCGTGATAAACCCGTCACATACAAGTTGTTTCCAGGATTTTCAATGTCACTTGCATCATAGCTCCTACAGCCATTCAATTCATTAACTATAGTGAACTTGCTTTTAGCATTTTACGAACTAGACAAGACCAGAAACGGTAAAAAAAAAAATGGATTGACAAAAAATTGGAGGAACACTTACAGACTCCTTGAACTCGATCTTGACCTTGACATAGACCTTCCGTATCGCTTGTGTGGTGGTGATGGAGAGGGAGAGTACCTGAAGATCAAAGAGATCAACATTTATTAGCCGCCAATGCATACTAATAAAATCCTAGAGGAATAACCACATAAACGACGTTGGTAATTGAGAAACATACACATACCTTGACCTTCTTGAGTATGACATCTGTAAGAACAAACAAAAAGCGGTGTTGAATTAGTAACGATAGGAAGATGGTAAGCACAAATCGCCAAAATAAGCAAATCAAACAAATATTTACAAGCTACAACGAATAACCGTGTAACAATAGGAAGATGGTAAGCACAAATCACCGAAATATGCAAATCAAACAAATATTTACAAGCTACAAAGAATAAGCGTCAAACCAAGGTTTTTAATATTGTTGCATTTCAAGAATATAAATCTTTAGGCGGTAAACAACATTCGATTGAAAGCAACAACTTAGTAGCATGAGAATTATTAAGTACGTCAATTCGCAAGGGCCTTACAGCGAACAACGATAAGTAGCACGAATTCTCATCTCAAACATTGGTGAACTAATAAATAAACCCAATTCTTATCAGTGTTTTAAAGATCGGTCAGAGTAATCCCCGAGTGACCGAGCCCCGGCTTGGTCCAAAATTCAGTGAAAACATGGTTGAAACCCGGTGTTAACAGGGTCAAAGTATTTGAACAATTTTGTTAGTAATAATAATATTAACAAAATTCAAGGGTCTTACAACAATTCTATAATCCTATAGACATGTACAACAATAAATAAAATAAATAAAAATTGCACAATTCAATTTGATATGTCAAACAATTAGCAAATATTCGGATTTCCAAATGATAGGTATGTATATATATTATAAACCATCAACCAAATAAATAAACAACACAGAAACAGAATGAAATTAAATATTATGAAATTAAAATCATCTTATGATAATGTAATTAAGAGTGAAACTAACCTTAATTAATAATTTCTCGCAACAAAGAAGAGATCAAAAATAAGATTCAGAAACACAAGTGTTTTTGATGGTTGTTTGGAACTGGAATTTGATTTTAAAAATATAATAATAAGAATAAGAATATATTTATATTTATGTGGTTTGAAGGAAGGAAGGAACCTAAAAAGTTTAGGAGAATATAAGTTATAACCATACACGTGTAAGTTAGGAACTGTCTGGAGTGCAACGGAAGGTTCTCGATTAGCCGATGTAATGTTCTCTATTTTTAATTTTTTAAAATTATCTAAAATAAAAAAACAACTTTTAGTAATTTTTATAGATCGTTTTTAATGTGAACAGAGGTCTCAATGTCCTTAGGCTATCTCCAATGGTCTTATCAATATCCCCAGCATACCGGTTACCTCAGCAACGCGTCAGCATACTATTCTAACATATTGAATCAACATACTGAACATATTTTGCCTCCAACCCAACATACTAAAACCCAATATTTCAATGCCATATCTTTTTAAAAACAATAATTGTAATAAGAAGAGATTTAGGCCGACAAAAGCAAAATGTTTTCGGTATCTTCACTGTCATTTTGGCCCAACATTTTGAACAACATGTTGAGTCTTCAACGGTGACATTTTGAAGACCCAAAATCTTTG
>JAOXNX010000032.1:13665036-13677968 GCA_028566075.1 Solidago caesia
ATATAAAGTATCAACAATTTTTTACCTATATATCCCTATTAATTTATTAATTATATCTTCCTTATTCGTTTAGTTAAACTTTCCTTTTTATACAATTACCTTATTTACTTATAATTTTATTTATATGTAACTTATATTTTATAACTTATAATTATGAAAAACAATAATGATTTTTTTAAATTAATCAGAACATTATTTCTATACTTTGTGCGGGTATTATGTTATCATTTTCGTACACAAGTGTTTGATTTTAATTAACGACGTCACGACACCTCGCACGCTGTTTATTTTTTCCGCCGCATCACGCGAGCATCAATCTTGAAACTTAAAATGATAATTTTACTATCATATATTTATAACTCAAATCTAATTAAATAAAACAAATATGATATTAATCATTACTAGACAAAGAATCAACATATATAATCTATAACAAATATAAATAAAAAAATATAAACTATAAGACTAACAATGTTATCATAATATTATTGTAATATGAATGCGTATCTATCATCTCTACACCACCACCACCAGTCCACCATCCAATACCGGTATTCGTTGGAGCCGGTTCAGCACCCCAACAGGCAACAACGTCCTTGATAAAAGTTTTGCATTTTGATTTCAAAATTTATAATTTTGATTTGAGCAGTTTGAGAAATTATCAAACGTTGTGAATCGCACGGGATACTATTCTAGTTTATTTTTAAAATATAACTCTTTTGACGTTTAACTAAGGTTAACTAAGGTTATTGAAATTGAGATCTTAATTAAGGCCGTTTTCATGTTTGAAAATTAGAATCATATGATCACATTAGGATGCTAAGATCCTATTAAAATATCTTAATTGCCTTAAGAGAGCTTCTAATTAAAATCAAATATGGATTTATATGACAAATTGAAGTAGATACTAAATTTAAACACCATACTAATAAAACAATACATTTAAACATCTTCTAGGTTCTATTAGTATATTAAGTAGTGGTTTGGAAAGATTTTTCCTTCTCAATTTTGGCTAAGTGTAGGGTTGGATCGGTGACCAATCTTACAATCCAATGATCTTACGTCCGATCCTATTATACTCGAGATCTTAGCCCGATTTTGCACGCAGGACCGGCTCAATAGTTGTTATGGGCTAAGCAATTGCTTTGGGCTAGGTACCATTATACAATTTGCATTGCAGTAACACCCTTATTGGTTTTTGCATCAACCTATGCACATTTTTTTACTAGTAGTTCAACAACATAAGTTGAATTATTTTTTTTTTCTTTCTTTGTTTACTTTAATTTGCTAATAAACTATACCCCCAAAATTGATCTCACTTAAGACCCCCAAAAAGCTTAAGTCGGTACTGCTTGCACGACTTCGCTTTGTAGGGTCGTAGGATCTTACAATCCTATGATCTTAATCCCGATCTTAATAACCTTGCATCTAACAATTTCCCACAGGTTTTTGACCAACTCTATTATCGAAAAAATAAGGAAAGGGGCGACGATTTGGCACCGGATATCCGGATTTTGTTGTTAATAGTTGGATATTTTTAATATCAACTTTCAAAAAGGAACAAGAAAAAGTCGTATTTAAGACTTTAACAATTTGTTAATTGCTTTTTCAAATGTGATTATTATATTATGATGATAGATTAAAGTATCAAACCTAATTCTATTTTGAAATTGAGAGGAAACTACTCTAGAACTAGATTACCCAAAAAATGGTTAACTTGTGCATTGACTCGTATGATAGACTTCTTACCTTGGTAAACGGTAAGAGGTATTGTATTCACATTTTTCTTCGTTGGTCAATTTTCACAAAAATCAATATCAATATAGACATATATTGGTCAAGGGTCTTTAACTAAAATGATAATTTCTTGGAAGAATCAATATGATGCCACAAAACACACATTCTGTAGGTCCAAACTTCGACTAATTCAAGAAAATATCAGTTAGAAAAGCCAAGGAAAATAATAAGATGAAAAGAAAAGTCATACCAACAATTTAAAAAGTTGACCCTCGTAGACGAGATATATAAAGAAGTTCAAATGGACAGAAGCGGAGACGCGGAGTGAATGGAGTGGCTGGGTTGCTCAGCCCACTACAATAGCCCAATTGCAATGGATTTTTATTAACCCGTAGTCCCGTACCAATAATCTTTGGCCCTACGCCCCTACCCACCCAAATGAGTTTTAATAAAAGCTCCAGCCTCCGGGAACAGAATACCGAGCGAGCGGTCGAACCGGCCGGTTCAATCGTTTGGTTTTTTTTGTTTTTTTTTAAATGTTACTAAACCTGTTACAATCCATTCAAAAATAATACCAAATAGTTATAATCCAAAGAAAATATATGTTTTAATGTTCACAAACAACCAAAAATAACATTAAAGTATACACATCATCATAAAATTTACAAAAAAAAAAAACCGGTTGAACCGGAAAAATCGGTCAAAACCGACCGGTTCAAACCAGTGAATCGAACCACTAAAAAACCGGGTTTAAAAAACCGACTTCTCGACCGTGCAAAGGTCCGACCTGTCGAACCGGCCGGTCTGGTCCAGTTTTTAAAATATTGGTCATGACAACCACTAAAAAAGTATGAAAATGAGGATATAAGGATAAAAATAATTGGTGGGTTATGAGAGTTAACACCCACCCTCTGAAATAAATGGTTTGAAAAAGTGAGTATTTAATGTTTGTTAATTTATTTACAAATAATTATTAATAAACTCATCTCAATATATACTAAAACAGGATTCTGGAGAAGCTCCTAGAGCCCCCAGAACCCTTTTGTTTTTCGCCTCTCTCTCCTCCTTAATGAGATTCCTTCTTTTTTTTTTTCTTTTTTTTGAAACCTATTTTTAACATTTATAATATTAGATAATATATTATATTTTATTATACTTTATATATCTTTATCTTAATTAAATTTTAAAAAGTTTTTTCATCTGTGTAAAAAAAAGTATAACATTAAAACTAATCATTTCATACATGTTTATATTTTCACTTTTGACATTTTTGTTATTTTGAGTTTTTTTCCGGTAATCATAGTTTATGTTACTAACCTATATAAAATTTATGTATTTTATCATACATATTAGTATTTTATTGGCATTTTTTAAATTTATAGATACTTATTTATATTATGTTTATGTTTTTTAGATGCGTATTTTTAAATATGTTTTTCTTTATTTTATTGCATTTTTCTTAAAATTTTATATAAATGTTTTTCGTTAATTATATGCTTATGTCTTAGATACATGAACCTATTTATGTTAAGCTATATTTTATTTTTTTAAATATGTTTGATCGTCTTAAGCAAAGGTTTTATTTTATATAAATATGTTTCGTTATGTTATGTTTTTAAATATGCATATCGTTGTGTTAGTATGATTTAATTCAAAAATATGCATATTTATTTATACTTTATTTTTAAACATGTTGTATACTTATTTCAATATATGCTTGATATTTTAATCACATTAGCCTTTTTTTTAGAACGGAAATCTATCTTACTCATACTCCTAAATTATACTTATTTCAATATATGCTTAATATTTTAAACTATGAGGTATGTATTTTGAAGCCACCCGTCCATCGGACGGGTCCTAAGACTATAGTAATATATTTGAGGAGTAAAAATAGGTACATCAAGCTCTTTTTTGAGAAAGAGTGGAGGGAATACATGTTTTATAATGTATTATATATATAATCGAATTATATATCACATATATAGTCAATCCGTACATCATACAGATATTTAATGTAGTATATTTACTATTTCTAGCTATATATAGACAATATATATATATATATATATATATATAGGTTCTGCTTCACCAATCCATCAATAGATGGAGTGGTACCGTCATCATGTGACCACATGAGCCCATAGATGAAGGTTGTATGCCACAGGTTCGAAACTTGCCAAAGGCAAGTGGAGAAACTATATCTTGTTATTCATATGTGAGTATGGTGACTTACCAGGCATGAGTTCTATGCGGTATGCTCTCGGGGTACCAAGACGGTACATGGGACCAGAGGGTTCCCACCCATTTACCCCTATAGGTTCTGGTTCAAATAAAACAAGTATTAAAGTAATACAAATAAAACAATCATTTTTTTTTACTGAAAATCGTTGTGCATCATGAAAGTCTTTATGTTGTATACTTGTGCTTTATGAATCTTCGTGCATCAATTTTATCATGATCCAATGATTAAGATCTTATCCTATTTGTTTTACTTTAATACTTGTTATACAATAACCAACTCATATATAGATGTGGGTTCCTGTGCGAAGTGTGTTAAAATGCGAAGTGTGCGAAATGTGTTAAAATGCACTAGCATACAACTTAAATATTACTAACATGCAGTGTCGGTTGGAAAACATACCTCTTTTTTCCTATCGACACTGCGTGTTAGTGTTAATCAAGATGCATGTTAATAGTATGCATCTTAGTTAACACTGACATGCATCTTAGTTAGTAAGATGCATTGTTAACTAAGATGCATGTTAGTGTAACTACTGACATGCATCTTAGTTACCATTAAGATGCATCTTAACTTAATCTCTGTCATCCATGGCCGGTGCTGGTGATGGTGGTGAGAAAGAGGTAGAAGCTGTAAAAAATGAAAAATAAAACACTTCGCATTCTTCGCACGTTAAGACACTTTCTACCATAACCTTCCCTTATATTATATATTAATATATATATATATATATATATTATAGGCAAAAGTGAATATAAAGTTGTCTCATACCTAAGCTCAAGGGCGCATCTTCTATAGGGACGAGGGGTGTCCGACCCCCCGAAATTTTTTTTGCGATGTAGGGGTATATAGTTTTCGTGTAAAAAAATTTCGGTATATTCGGTTTCGACCCCCCATTTTCGGTATATTACCCGAAAAATAGCATTAGGAAAAAAAAAATTTAGATCCCGACCCCCCACTGAAAAGTTTGAAGCTTCGCCACCAAAAGTGAGCAATGAATAAGCAACTTATGCTTTGCTGACGAGTGACGATCTTATTCTCTTTTGTCATGGTGATATTAATTCAGTAAAAGTTATCAAGAAAGGGTTTTGTGTCCAGCATTTGGAGCTACAGTTTGCAAGGTGTGGCAGTTACGGAATCACCGTACTTAAAAACAAGGAAAACGCAACCTGAGCTGGTCTGGAAGTTCAGATTGCAGCTGGTGAATATAATCAAAGAAGTTATTCTTTTGAAATTGTGCACCCTCAAATTGGAGCACACAAAGCAATCTGAACTTGTGCCAAGCAAATGGATTCTTGTGCAGCCCACGACCTGAGCTGGTCTGGAAGATATCGAGTTTTTCTTGTTTTCAATTTAAGTTGTGAAAAGCTTATGTCTTAAAAAGATTGGTGGCATCTAGGACCATTAGTAGTTTATGTCGATTTTATCTTTTACTTAAACAATTATTACAATTACTATATTTGTATGTTGTTTGAGTCATTGAATGTATTAAAATTTATCCCCTTTGATACGTTTGACATGACAACCCGTTTGACCCATTTGAACAAACGGTTAAATGGGCCATGTTTGGGTTTGGCTTGATGTTTTTGAGACGATTATTATACGGGTCATGCTTGGGGTAGATGATCTTAACCAAGTAACCAACCACTTGTCGACTTGAACTAGACACGATTCGCATCCCTGATCTTTTAACACACCTGGATAGTTGATACCCAATGGATTTCTAATCGTTGCAAACGTGCTGATTTAACTGGAGGTATTGGGTTACTGATCCGATATCTCACGCTTCAAATACACTATCTAGAAGTAGTAGCGATGGGTGATTGCTAAGTAAAAGAATGTATCAATACAGGTCAACTGGTGATTGCATTGATCCACCTCTGTTTTTTATCCAATTATACTTTTGTTGTGTAATTAACTACTGTTACAACAAAATTATGTTCCAAGAATATATTTCTAAATAAAGATTTTGGAATTGTTAAGCATTCGAATAGGTTCACTCTCAAATCCTTTACTATTTCACATTTCAGACAAGAAAATACAATTCAAGTTTATCATTTCTCATATAAACCAGTTTAAATTTTTTGAAATAGTCTCCCCTGTATCCAAGTTATACACTTATACCATTTTCATGGTCATGCATTAACTCATTCGTTGGGTCGGTCTTATCGCATTTGTATTCAACACTCTTGGGTTTTACAAGCATTTCAAAATCAGTAATGATAGAAATCCATGAAATAAAACTAGAAAAAGCGAAATGAAAAACCATGAACCAAGACCTAACCAATATGGGACATTGTGGCCATACTTTGTGCCATCATCTGAAGCTTAAGATCAAACAACATAGCAAGGTCCGCCTCCGTTAATTCCACCTCTACGACATCCCCACCTCCTCCGGCACCTTGTCCTGCCGATCCATGTCCCTCTACCGGTCCACAGCCAGCTGGATCATCTTGGTACATCCCTTGTACCACTTCTGTGGTGGCACAAGCAGTGTGCACATTATAATTACAATTTTGACAACTAAAAGCCCAATGCCTTCCTTCTAAGACATTTTTACATATGTTGCAATATTCATGATCCGTGTTACATCCCCTTTGTGGAACCACTGGAACTCCGTAGAAAAGAGCAAGTTCGTGTTGGTGGGCTTGGTGCGTTACCTGATAAACAGATAAATAACTTAGTTTATTTATGGTTCCTATAGTTAAATTGTTTGCGTATTGTAACTATAATTATGAGTGCAATTAGGGATGTGATTTGTATATAGATAAAATTAGTTGTACACACAAGGTACACAATCAAGGTATGACAAACGGATAACACGAATTTCATTTTAATGGAGTATTTTAATTTTCCTATAAACAAATCAACTGTCATAAAGTTAAGCCTCAAAAAAGTTTACATAGAATTTACATTACCGACAAAGGTAAGAAAGCGCAACCAACATGAAGGTCAAATTCGCACAGGGCACAACAATAGGAGAACGAATTTCCAGGACGGCCACAAGCGTTGCAAATGAAGGTGCTCCCGGCATAAGTAGGGTAAGGAAGAAGGATAAGAGGGTGGGCTTTGTGACATGGGTGTTTTACATAACGTCCTGCATTGGCACAATGGTCATGGAGGAAGAAGTTGCATTGGTGGCAGGCGTGGACAGCGGTCGTGGTGTTATCACACGAGAAGTTGCAGCCTGAGCAGTTGACTTGTTTGCCTAGTTCATATACACGGTGGATGGTTAAGTTGTGGGGGTGGCTGAAATGCTTGTAGTCCATGTATTCAAATGAAGTGTTGCTAGTGGTTTGAACTATAGATGGATTGAAGGATAAATATAGATCATAACAAAATGGACCGAGTCAAAATCCATCTGGATGTGGAGTAAATTGGTTATTGTTTATAACTATAAAGTCAACGGCAAATGGTTGACTGTATATTGCAATGATAAGCATTGACTTTTGACTTTTTGATGGAAGACTTAAGACCTGGAAGTGTGATTGGGAGATCTATTGTATTTTTTTTTCCTTGCGATATTGATACAAAGTTTTTTTTTTTTTGATATTTACATCTAATGTTAGAATTTGTTATATAACTGCTTTTGTTAATTAAAATCGGTAACAAGTTAAATGTAACTTACTTTTGGCAATAAAACTTGTAGATTATATATGCAGTTAAAAAAAAAACCATTTTTACCGAAAGAGCATATGCTCTCTATATATATATTACCTTTTCCACAGCTACTTCAATGTGACAATTCTATAGGAAACCATTTTTTTTTTTATCACTTCTCTTACTCGTACAACTTCAACTCGTATTGGCTATGGTACCTTCTATAGTTCTATTTGGTAGCCTTTCCAAACAAAAACAACATCGTATATTCGTATATGCGAACTGCGAAGTATAAGCTTGGCCGTCCATTGGGCTTAGCCCATTTACATATTATAATAGACTAGACATGCCAAAAAAAAGCTGGTTTTTGAAAAACTGATTTTTGAAAAACCAGGTTCAAAAAACCGGTTTTTTACCCGATCAAATCCGGGTTTGACCAAAACCGGTTCGGATTTTGGAAAACCTGACGGTTTAAAATCGGTTTGGGTTTCGGGTTTTTGGACCGGGTTCAAATCGGGTCGGTTCGGTTTTTGGCAAAAAAAAACCAGGAAAAAAACGGGTCCACGTTGACCGAAAACCGGTTTGAAACCGGTTCGGGTATGGTCAAACCCGGTTTTGATCCCATTGAACAAAAACCAGTTCGAGTCGGGTTCGGTTTGGGCAAAACCCGGTTTTTGGGCATGACCATAATAAACAAATAAAAAAAATATTCTTTTACATAACAAAAATGTTCATTATCTTCACTTTAATCAATTATTATTTATTTATTTAATATTGTTTGACTATAAAATGGTATTTTATAATTATTACAATTAGTATTATTTTCAACATATCTTTTACAAAAATACAATCCAACAAACTATTAATTTGTAAAACTATATTAAACAATTAAATTAAATACGCTCAATTAGCTTCATTGCAAAGGTAATAAGGTATACACTTTTCAAATCCGTCTCAACACACGAAGGAAATAAACCTTTTTATAAATAAAAACTAATTAGCGGGCTGGTAAGGGCCCTAATTCTTAGTTAGGAGATCACAGGTTCGATTTCTATCGCCTTCCATATATTTTAAACAGTCTCTTTTATAAATATATTGTTGGGAATAAATATATAGCAGTTGTACAAATATCATCAACTTCCTTTTGGGAAAGTTGGCAAGTATCCTTCCCCTTAAGTCATAACTCGCATGTTAGATCAAGGTCGGCCCTAAAGAATTTTGGGCTTATTACATAAAAAAAAAAAGGCCTCTAGGCTAGGAGCAACGTATTCGACCCGACGACCTAAAAACCAAAATACGAATATACCTAACGTCTTAACCATCCGATCAAAATGGTAATCGTTAATTATTAAAGATAGAGTTCCTATATAACATATATATGTATATATAAAATTTAACAATTCGGGCCCTAAAAACTGGACCCTGTGCAATCGGCCACTTTGTCCTGTGCCTAAACCCCCCGTGCGTAAGAGTCTCGTTGGCCTAAACTTTTATCAAATTCTTTTAATAAACTAACGAACCGGAACGGATAAAAAAAATGAGCGCTTATCTTTCTAGTTCACGGTCCGATCAACTCAACCGGCCTGTCCAGTACTCCTGTGTGGTCCCGTTTTCAAAACCATGAATTTGTATCCAACACAACCTAGACTGGAAATCTATTGGATCAGCTACTATAAGACTTACATCCTTCACAGTTCACCCTTGATCTGAATTCATTCAACTATGACACTCCAAAAGATAAACATCATGTATCATATATATCTAAAATACCTACTAAAGCATTTACATCAATTACCGACATTACTTGCCGCCGTCGCATCACCACCATCATTCGCCGCCACCACCACGCTGTCGCCGCCGACATATTGCGCGAATACCTTGCTAGTTGAAATTAGTGTCTAAAGGGCATGATCAGATAAGGCTAAAATGGAAGTATTTGGATGTCTTGGTTAATATTTTGATGGGATTAGTACCTGGGAATGTAATAAACTATACACGAATGTTTATGTTGTGTAATGAACTACTCGGATGTTTATTGTATGTAATGAAATTTTAAATCCTGGTTATTGGATGTATCCAGGTATATGTGGCAACCATATAAGCTGTCACTTGTAAGTTTTTTATTGGTCGGGTACATCCAATAACCGAGATTTTAATGTTCATTACATATAATAAATATCCGAGTAGTTCATTACATAACATAAACATTCATGTATAATTCATTACATTCTCAGGTACTTGTCCCTATTTTGATTTATGATAGCATCCATACATCTCTACTTAAAATCTTTTTATCTAATAAACAAAAGTTAAGGATGATGCCATATAGATGATTTGTCAAGCTCTAAGGATATCTACATAAGATAGAGAATGTGTTTGATGATGTATTTTTTTTTTTTGGGTAGAAGATGTCTTTTCTACTTTAATAGTTTCATTTTATTATATATATAAGATTTAAGACTATGTTTTTATTTGAATCTCTTCAAACTTTTGGAACAAGTTTTTGTTTTCTTATTTGATTTTTCTATTAGATGACTTTCTCAAAGTTTACTTAAATGATTTATATTAATACTTTTTTAAACTTAACATACAAAATATTATTAATTATTTCAAAAAGAAAAAAAAATATTTTCTTATATAATCCCATGTATCACATAGGTAATAAGCAAGTGACATTAGAACTTTTGCTTGCTTTTGAGAAAAAAATTTCATGACAATAAAGATGTTGGAGATATGCAACTTGACAGAGGCTATTTGTTTTACTTGGTGGTGGGCGTTATGAAAGCACCGGAATAACATTGTTTTTAACGGAAATACCCCTCCAGTATAGATATCTTTAACGACATTGTCTATTCGTCCTTTTATTGGATTAAATGTCGTAGTAGGAAAATTAGTTTAGTATGGTAAATTTCTCCTAACTATATCTTGTAATCGTTTTGGTGTCTTTCGGTTCTTCACCGAAAGTCCTTTTATTATTAATATAAAATGCAATTCATAAAAAAAAAAATGATCTACAGAGAAACATCAAGATAGGTACCAATCCTTGGGCTTGGTAGTAACCATTTTCCTCAAAGGCAACCCATATTGGTTTGAGCAGAGAAATCCAATTCATTGTTACTTATATACCGCCATGGTTCAATTGTTACAAGTTTAAGCTTTTTGAAACGCAGATAACCCTTTTTGAATTTGCACATCATAAATTCATAAGGGTGTAAACAAATACTGAAATTACAAGAAAGAACCCTAAATGTACATATGTTTATGTATATATATTTGAAAAAAGTTATATATATAGAGGTTGGTTATTGTAAAACAAGTATTAAAGTAAATCAAATAAGATAAGATCTTGACCGTTGGATCATGATAAAATTGATGCACGAAGATTCATATAACACAAGTATACACAATGATGCACGAAGATTTTCATGATGCACAATGATTTTCAGTTAAGAGAATAAGATTGTTTCCGAAAAATCCCCCATAAATCCAACCCCAAAAATGTGAGAAGTGCGACTCGAACCCAAGTAAAATCTCTCAATGTCAAAGACCTTACCAATGGGCCACCAACCCTAATTGATATATGGGATGAATACATTACTGGATATGTTTATATTTCATCGTCACTGTTCAGATCCATGTTTACATTTAATACTAACTTATATCTATGTGATTGTTACTTAATTTGTTTCTTACTAAAAAGATATCACTTAAAGGAGATCACATTGTTATTATGTAACAGAAGTATGGGATTATTGACGGAACTTGAACGTTTTTATAGCGGTGCCGCACATGTAAAATTAAAAATAAAAAAAATAATACCTATATCTAATAAAATTTACACTAACATCTCAAAGTTCGCCTATATACGGGATGCTTGTAAACCCATGCATTTTGGAATCTTGAAGTGGATCGGAACTTAATAGTCTCGTTAATATAGGCCAAACATAAACTTATAAAAGTTTAGCAATATTACATATACAAAGGTCAACATTACTACAATAATAGTTAAAAACCTTAAATTAAATATTGAAATTGATGTTTAATTGACTCTTAAGTTTGACCCGTTTAATACAATGCAAATGACCCATTTAAAAGAAAATGACATTATTATCATTTTCATGTAATTTATGATATGAGACCAGTGAGAGATATAGCACAATTTCAGAACTCAGGTCATCAAAGCTTCCATTTATAAAACCAGAGCCAAACCCAAGGAATTTTGGGCCTACGAAGAGCCGGAAAAAAAGTAAAGGGTAGGAACAACGAATTCGACCCGACGACTTAAAAATCAAAATACGTGCGTACCTAACTTTTTAACCACCCGATCATAATGCTCATACAATATAATTTAATATACATATATATGTATATAAAATTTAGAAAATTGGGTATCCTGAAAAATAGGCCTTATCCTCATCTTTAAAGGTACATTTGTAATGACGAGCGACTATGTGGGTATTGATAAAATCATTTATTGAAGAAAGGGATGTGCCAGACATGAAACTATACTAAAAATACAAAAATTTTGACTGTAAAAATGAAAAGATCTAAAGAAAACTCACCTTAGGGTTCCTGGGGATATGTAATGAAGACAAAGACGGTGCAAGAAAAAGAAAATCACGTTAAAAAGGATGGATAGAAGTTACTAGTATAGGCAGTTAATAAACTTCACCTACCACTTTGGTTAAAGAACGGTTACCACATTAGTTAAATTTATAACCCTTAAAGATATTTTAATCCTTATAAATTTGGGGACAATTGTTTGGGGTGAAATTTTAGACTAAGGATATTGGTTTAATATAATACTATTGCGAATCTTTATATTTCAGGATCCACTGTTAGAAGATATTCCGAGAGATTATCTTTGAAGATATTATCTTATTAACGTATATGCAAGCTAATATCTTTAGTTGTTCTTTTTTAAGATGATTACTGCAGGATCTTAAAAGAAGAGTCAAGATATTTGTATCTAACAACATTATTCAGATAACAAAAGACTCTTGAAGACTTCATTCAACACATGCTGTCAATGCCGAAGTTTAAGGGCTCAACGTTCAGCAAACCAAGTCAATAATAACGTGCAGAAGATCCTATCAGAGTCGGGATTACAACGGAATTAGCAGTTAGCTTTACACTATAAATACGAGGTTTATTGATCGAGCATAGGACACATTCCAACTATTTTTACAACACACTTACTCACTTCTCTCTTCTCATCTATCATTTCTACAGCTTTTTACTATCTTTTTACACTTAGCTCTCGATCAAAAGCGCTTTTTAGCTTGTAATATCTTTAATTTCATTAATAAAATTAAGGCAGGAACGATTGTTTCCTCCCGGGGTTTTTATGCCG
>JAOXNX010000032.1:13678068-13701145 GCA_028566075.1 Solidago caesia
ATATATTATTTTACAAAATATATTTAAAAAAATAAATTAAAGAAAAGTCCAATAAAACAAAACAAAACTTGTAAAGAATTAAAAAAGATTTTTACTGCTAACTTTTTACCCTTAAATCTGAATTAAATTTGTATTTTTCTCATCGAAATTTCAAAGAGCTATTATTTTTAAGTTATATTGTCATATTTATCAAGAATATCAAGTTACATACTTACATCAAAATTTCGAGACTGTTATGTCGTATTAAATTTAGATATATAATGTTTTAACATGTACTAGACAAAAACCCGCGCGATGCAGCGGCAATGGTGGTAGCGGTGATGGTGGTAGCGTGGTTATTATTATAAAGGTTATTGATGTAAAAGGAGGTAATGTAGTTATTTTAAGAGTTGATGGGTAGATATTGTAAATTATTTCATTAAGGGTATATTAGGTATATAAGTTAATTAAAAAAGCAAGCTTTTGAAAAAGTGAGGATATTTTGGGGTTTTTAAAGGCTTAAAAGTTGAAAAGAAGGGAAGGGTGTTTGCTTTATTAAGTAGTAAAGATAAAGATAAAGATAAAGATTAACATGTAATTAAACTCATTTAATCCATACATAATTTTCATGACTAAATAACAATGTTTGAAATGTTTTTACATATAATATTCAGTGTCTGTCTATGTATATACACAGATCTAAAATCTAATATATATAACTAATAAAGTTTAAAAAGACTTTTATATGATTTCGGTCAATTAATAATAGTTTAGTTGTCGTATAACTATAATCAAAACATTTTTTCTGTTAACACATCAATTTTTTTATATTAATTTTTTTTTTTTCTATTTCCATTCTTACTAGCCCCTTCTTCTAATACTTGTTTTTATACCTACTAATGTATAACCCTTGTAGATCAGAGGTGCCCAAAAAAACAGGGTTTTAAAAAACATGTTAAAAAAAACGACCCGTAACCGGAAAATAACCGGTTATTGAAAAACTGGTTCGGGTATTTGAAAAACCGCCGGTTAGGGAATCTAACATTTCGAACCAGTTAGAGACTGGGTGTTCGAAAAAAAAGGGCAAAAAACCCGTAAATAAACAGGTTCAAGCCAATAAAAAAAAACCGGTTAGAAACCAGTTAGGTTTTAGTCGAACCCGGTTTTGGTCCCGTTGACCAAAAAACCGGTTAGGATCGAGTACAAACCGGTTTGGCCATTAATTTGGCGGTCATGGATCGATTCTAGGTGGTTCACTTGTATACCCCTATTCTCAGAGTTCACGTTCTGATCTAGCAAATCTACTTTTCAGACCGGTTTTTGGGCACGACTATAGACAAATCCAAATTGGATAATGATATATCCTCATAATTGATCAACTAAATATCCTTTTAACAAAATGATGATATTTGAAAAAATAAATAAATAAAATTAACAAAAAAATTTAATGAAATCCACATATCACATATGATTTTTTAAAAGAATTCTTTGGCTAATCTTTTCCAAATTATTCATCTACAAGTTAACTTTTTTGTTATGTGATATTTATATATTAACCTTTTTTGTTATAAGTATGGCCCATGTAACCAATGTTCCACTTTTAGTGAATGACGTTGTACCTATCAACTAAAAAATGGCTAAGTTTTGTAAATATTTTCATGAACCTTTTCAACCAAAGAGACTTACTAAAAGATGTGGAAACAACGGTTCCAAAAAAAAAAAAAAACACAAATGATTATGATTGTGCTTATGCTATTGATGGTGGTCTAAAAACAAAGATTTATTAACCTCAAGTCCTCAAGTATATAGGCATACACCAACACTCATTGATTACATCATATTCATCGAATCTTGCATCAAACTATAATGTTAGGTATAAGTGAACAAGTAACAAGATGTAACATTGATGTAGCTGATATAAAAAAAAAGAGTAAATCGAAAGGGTTATCTCCAGCACCGTATTGGTACCAAAATTATAACCATTGATAGTACAGGTACAATATTAACATGTAATGGTTAAAAACAAAGCTTCATAAGTTCAAGTTCCATCGTCTTCAAATTGGGGAAATTCTTAAAAATACAACACTTTATATAATGCTCGCTTGCTCAGTGTAACCACACATAATAACGTTCATTACTTTTAAATCTGTCGTATATATAATTTTAAAAGTTTAGCGTACACATCTTTGACTGGCGGCAGCTTATACTATAACACCCGGATGTTCAATAAAGAATGCAATAATGTACCCACAAGGAATTAGGGATTCTGGCAGTGCAAACTTATGAGAATAACTTTTTTGCCTGTAACATAGATAAAAAAAAAAAAAAGAATCAATGTTAACCGACAGAAATACACTCGAACTAATGTTTTTTGGCTTTTAAAGTTGCTTATGCATCAACTTGCATCATAAATCATGTATGTCTCAACAACTCAAAAATTGGGATATGGTCAGATTCGTGTATGGGCCTGGCCCAGATTATTCCTCAAACATTTGAGAAACTGCCCCCACCACAATTGCTAGAGTACCATGTTATGTATTATTAGTGATTATTAGTGATTTTGTAACCGTATAAAAAAATTAACTATGGATAAAAAAACACCCAAGTTGCACTAGCACATTATCTGTTTCGACCAGTTACCTAACCTATGTATTTTGGCACCTCTAGTTTGAGATATTACCTAATGGCTAAGGTCATCCTATTTTATATATATATATATTGCATAAAAGGAAAACATACAAAACAAATCTTACTTGCTCAAGTGTTAAAAACATTATCACATTCCAAGATCCCAGCCGACCAAAATTTGGAAGGAATCCCTTGTAAAATGCCAGGGCTCCCTGGAAAGAATGAATCAAAATTATCACGACAGGACTTTACATTCATGATCTCGTTGGCAGTCATATTCAAAATATGATGAATGTAAGCATACCTCAACATTTAAGGTTTTAACCATACAATCAATGGTGCTTTTGTAGATTGAATCTCCCATCATTCTAGACTTCACCTGGAAACAACGGAAATTGCATGTGATAGTTAGAGGTCAGATATGAAGTACATGAGCTTTACTGTGAAACAAATAAAAGATTCTACCTTTTGAGTTTAAAATGGGTATAATTATTTCTAATCCATTTACCAAAATACAAAAGTCAAACTCTAGAGGTGGCAATTTCAGCCCATTAAATGAGTCTATTTTGGCTATATATTTTATCTCCAGTGGGTGATAACGTTTAAAAAACTTAATAATAATTTAAATGGTCAAACAGGTTGAAACTCACCTACAGCGTTATAATGCTTAACAGTGTTATCTAAATGCCTTCAACCTCCTAAATCGATTTATTCTAACATATTAGATATTATTTTAATAGTAAAGTTTTTAGGATCATATTTAATACATCAAGTATTTGTATAACTTATAGAGAAAAGACAAAGCTCCAACCAAACCCTTACAGCCAAACTGCCCGCTTTAGTCCATTATCAAACCAGCTCATTTTTTACAGCTCTATCAACGTGATACCAAACTGAAGTTATGTTTCGCCTTATGGACTCATAAGTTAAATTGCAACTTTCTGAAAGCACAGTAAAGGTATTTCCCTGTCTTGGACAAATCAAAACTATACGAAAACAAGGAGATTACCACATCAACAGGTGAACCAATCAAAACCGCAAAGAACCCTGCCCCTAAACCGGCGAGTAGATGAGTGAATATATTGTCCGTGAACCCCGGAATATTCAAAATGGTCTACAAAGTTGGAAAAGAATATAAAAAAATACAATTGAGTAAGAAGTAGAAGTAGCACAGAGTTCAAACAAAAAGGACTTGAGATAAGCCAAACCTGTTTCACTTGATCATAGCTAGCAAGTTCCGCAGCATTGATGATAGCATTTCTAGCAATGTTTGGGCCCAGACCAGTCCAAAGTGCTACGAGTCCTTCCTGTTTATAGTATATTAGTATATGGAAAGGGAATAGGTACGTGTGGCAATTTTGACACATTTACTTGCGAAGACCCGGGTATTATATATCTAATGGGCCAAAAGTAACCCAATGTGTAAATTCAATGCATACAAGTATACAACCCACTAAAATACTTTATTATAGAAAAAATGGATGATCGATGATGATTGAGATAATATGTTTTTTGGACATATTTAATGCACATATTTTAGTAAAGTATATGGATAAGAAGTGTTTTGGTTTTACACTTTTACCTAATTCAAAGTTTGCACAAGTTGCCAGTTTGACCACCCATTACCCCACCGGCCCAACCCACGCTATATACCATCTCTAATTATAAGAAAATATATGATGATCCCAGAACTCAAGAAGGAAGAAACTAACCTCCTTCAATATGGTGTAGTAGGCATTTAAAGCACCAGAGTAGCGGCGGGGTGCTCCATGTGGCAACTTACCTTCAGCTTGAAGCCGGACTTTTACCAGATCAGTTGGATTTGCCAATGTAATAGCTATGGCACCTGTTTGTAGAGAAAGATGTTAATTTTGGAATTTCATTTCAATTTTTCATATATTCACTTAATAGAGACCTTTTGAGGCCTATATGTTTAATTCTGTCAAACATCTTAGAATTAAGTGTATATCTTTAACTAGCCTATATGTTTATCTTTAATCCATGTGGTCATTTCGACCCATTTACCTATGCATGTGTCAATTCGGACTATGTTTATCTTTAACTAGCCAAATGGGCAAAAGAAACAAAATAATTAAAAGAAAAGGGGCCAATTAGGTTGAAATGCACCCAAATGTAATTTCAGTGCGTAAATTATCCTACACTAATTTATTCAAAAAATACAGATCAGTATTGAAAGAAAATGTATTTGCAATCAGGTTTGATACAATAACTAAAAGATGTAAAAAAGGTACACAAAAAGTGTGTTGTGTCAGCCCAACCAGTACCAAATACACATTTTGTTACCTACTTAAAAGCCACAGAAAAAGATATCAAAAATCACTCACCTGTAATTAAAGCAGCAACTATTTTCTGGAATAACGAAACTTCTGCTAGAAGAATACCGCCAGCACAAAAGGCCTTCACCTGTATAATGAAAATCTCAGATGTAATACACTACCAGTTGTTGAGCCACACTGGATCAGTCCTCACAGGTGAAGCCTATGCCCCGAATCAATGAATCACCAGATAGCCTAAAAACCGATATGTGATACTTGATACTTACAGGCTCATACAAACTGATCCTTAAGCCTCCATATATAAATTGGCGATGTAATCCAGGTATAATACCTTTCCAAAGTGCAAGTAAACCTTCATCTTTGGCAATAGTAGCGACTGTACCTAAGAGACCCTTGTACTTGGCTGCACTGCCTTCATCTCCCAATGCTGCTCTCTTTTGGAGTTGAAGTCGAACTTTAGCAGTGTCTAGAGGGATTGTACATAACTGCACAAAAAAAAAACAAGACAAAATCAACTACAATATAAATCTCATCAGGTAATGACAAATTTAACAAGTTCTACTTTTATAAGTATGGAATGCAATCAATCAAAGATGGGCTTGCAACATGCTCAAGTGTGAGTGGGTCAGGTGGGTTGGGTAACATGTCAAAATGGGCTTGGGTTGAAATGGCTTGTTTTTAGTATAGATGGAAAAGAGACTTGTCAAGTCGACCCGCAAGCATATTTTTGTCCAGTTTTAAAAATAGTTAACGGTGGAGATATGCTTAACAAAACTATGTTATTACAATAATAATCTAAATCCAGAAATAATTTAGGGCAACAAGCATTAGAAGATAAACTTTGGGCAACATTCAACGCATTTGACATGTAAATGGAACGAAATTGACTTATTCGGCATAAACTTGACCCCAAGAAGAACCGTTCACAAGTAAATGGGCCGAAACTGCCACCTCCAGGTTCACCTTTTTGGGTATTATTCCTAGGTTTTCAAAAAGTAAGCTAAGGATTACAGCCTCATAAGCCTATCTTTGAGTTCTAGATATATGTTATCCAACCAGGGTATGCACTACCGTAACAAGAAGTATAAAAAGATGCACTACAATAACTACATTTTCATTTTTTAGCACTATAAATATTACCCCTTGGATTCGTGCATGTGACTCTTTTTAAGAGATAAAATGCTTTATTTTCATTAATTATTGGTTGCACAAGCTCAAGCTCTCGCTTAAATGATTATTGATTTATTTCTATCAGACATTCACATAAGTGAAACTAGTAGCCCGTTGTTCCCATGATAAGAATAAAATAATAACATCATAACGTTTTTTTCACACCAAAAAGAGTCACGTCTCAACATTTTACCATGAAAATAACACAAACGCGTTCCAAAAGATCACGTATAGGCTATTTTCCTTAAACATTATGTAAATTTGACAGAAAAAAAAACTCTATAAACTCGTTTGCGCTTAATGTATGACTAGTTTCATTAGTACTTACATATATATCTATCTATATCTATATCTATATACATACATACATACAGACATACATACCATCTCTCAATTCACAATTACTTCACTACATTCGAGATCCAAAACTAGTACTCTACTCAATTCATACCATCTACTGTAGAATTTTCCTATAAATAGAAATAAATTAATCTTCAAAAAAACATTATATTAAAAGTAACTATATTAAAAATCAAATTATAAATCAGTTCAAGTAAAAAATTGCACAATACATTCTTCTTCAAACTAATATTATAACTACATCACTATCATAAACACACACACACACACACACACACACACACACATATATATATAATATCACAGAGTTTAATAGATATAAAAATGATGAAAATAAAACCTCAGCGAAACAAGCGGCAAATGCACTGCAAAAAAATGTTACTGAGAATGAGATCTCATTGCGGCTGAGATCTGGCATCATAATAATAATAATTTGTTAAAAAAATAATAATAAAATTAAAATGAGTATGTTTAGATTGCATTTATTTATGAATTGAATTATGAACGGTGGAGGTGATAGTTG
This sequence comes from Solidago caesia, assembly GCA_028566075.1. Lineage (NCBI taxonomy): Eukaryota > Viridiplantae > Streptophyta > Magnoliopsida > Asterales > Asteraceae > Solidago > Solidago caesia. The sequence continues at coordinate 13,685,026 of JAOXNX010000032.1, forward strand.
TTGATACATATATGAACTGTAGAACTGTACTGCAATTTATACTATTTTTTTAATTTTTAATATTTTTTATTTATATTTTTATTTAATATTTAACGTCTGATGTATTTTGTGGGAGGGTTTTGGATTTATGTGAAAAAATTTTTATTGAGTTGATTTCGTATTTTTAATTTGGTGTGCGGTTGTAACTAAAAAGAAAAATGATTAAAAAAAAAGAGATTGATTAAAAAAAAAAGGTTATGATCCGTGATGTGAGGAGATTGATTTGAGCTTTTTCATATTTGCTACTTTATCACTTTTATACGTATCAAACTAAAATACGGGAAAAAGATGAGCATTATTATCTTTTAAAAATATCTTCCTTTGGAGAAAGAAAAGTAGAGGAAGGAAAATGATATATTTTTTTAGCCTAATTTTTTTTTTAAAAACCACAATATGATAACATGTGTATTTTACTAAATCTCTTTCTTAATTTTATCTTTTATTTTTTTATATTTTTTCACATGTCATCATCTTGTGATTAAAAAGATTTTTAGGCTTTTTTTATTTTTAAAAGATTGATAATTTCTCGTGTTCAAATTATTTGGAGAAAGTCTCAGAATTTGATCTTGACGTACAATGTCTAATTCGTATTATTTATGTGGGTGTTTTTTAGACTTGTTATTTGGCATCCCAAGATATTTACCAAGTGTTGTAATCTTGATCTTTTTTTTTTCTTCATACGGCGAGTTAGTTGTTAGCGATCAAGTACACATAGTAATATCTAAACGAACAACATGCAGACCCCGATCCACGATTCACGTTGAGAATACCTTACCACCCGTCTACTTTAGAAATGGTAATTATTCATGAAAAAAAACACGTATGAGTATATATGACTATGATAAGTGATCAACAGTGTCGTCTCTGATAAAGTAAAAAAAAATATCGGGGTTCGGCTTAAGAATAAAAACTGGCCCCCTAAAATTGTAAGTCAAAAATAATATAAAATTTAAAACACTTTCATGATATAAAATTCGGAAAAGTTTATTAGTTTGTTAAGAAAAAATGGATATTAAACTACATATTCAAGATTGTTATGAAGTTGGTTAAATTATATTGTTAGAAGTTTAAATTATAACTATGCATAAGTAGAGGGGGTTATTGATACAAATGGTTATAAAAAAAAAATTAAAGAATACAATGTGTCGTCGTCTTTGTTTGAAACTACATGTAACCTCCATTAAAGCTTCAACTTCGTATTTTACTTTCAACCTTTCTAATAGGCCCTCTGAGGGAGTGAGCCCCGCTCATTGGCACCCTTTGCACACGGAGTTGGCCTTGGTGTTCAATTGTGCTCACAACATTTAAGTATACCACGAAGTTGACAAGAAGATGAATAACATTAGGTTATGGTTAAACGAGTTTGGCTCATAAAAAAGTTTGACATGACATTTTTTTTAAACGGTTGTATATTATTTTTCATGTCTTGAATGTGTATAGCTATGGCCGGCAAAATTAACCCAATTGAATTAATCTGGATCCACCTGGGCTGTTTAGAAAAGAAGTTGGATTGTATTGGATTAGATATAAAATTCAAGCGGGTCCTAATAGACCATAGAAAAAATTTATCTGTTGGAAACCGGGTCAAAATTGGCGGAGAATAACTGACGTGCGGTTCTGAATGGGTGTTGTGTAGCTATCTCTAACAGTTTTTTCCAATCTTCAAGATCTAATTTAACTGTTTGGCACCACATGTACCTCCATCTTTCAAGACTAGTGACGGTATTCTAAAGAGAGAGATATGGTGAGAATTAAATTTGGAGAGGATAGGACTTACTTATGAGAGAGGGGAATATTGTTACTTACTTTAGGTGAATAAAAAGGTGGTATTTTGCTGGCAGCCACAATAAAAAAAAATCAATAATAAATAGGTTGTTTCCAATTATTTATCTATGTAACTTAACGAGCAGATTACACCCGCGCATTGTTACGGGTATTTTTTTTTTAATTTAAAAAGATTGTTGATTATAATATAATGTTTATATTAAAGTAATCAATGACATTTTGATAACAATGATATAATGTTATATACGAACATAAGAAACAATAATACTTTTATTAATGCACATAATGATATCTCGATAACAATAATATAATGTTTTACCAATAGTTACATTAACCAAAACAATGACATTTTAAAAACAATTATATATAATATAATATATTACTATGTAAAAAATAACTGTTTCCAATTATTGCTTTCATATTGCAAATATCTGTTTTTTAATTTAATTAATGCTATTTTGTGAATGGATACATTACACACTTTTTGGGTTTGCTAAATTTTAAAACGGCCCGTATTGATCCGGGTCCGTTTTGACCCGAACCTAATTGATACTATTTATAAAATTGTCCATATTGACCCGAACCCATTTTAACCCGGACCCGTTTTGACCCGTTATCCAGCCCGATCCGACCCATGCATTTTGCCACCTCTATGTATAGCGTTACAAAAAGCCCTCACAAAATGTCTTTAACAAAGTTTGAACTACGAGGATCTTTTAACAAAATTTGAACCCTTAAACCCGTTATGAAAACACCCTTGAATACTGGACCTAAGAGCCCACTCTAACCATATGACATTACACTTTACAGTATTACATACGTTACAAACGGGCCACAAAACATACATAATTCACCCCTAAAACTTCAAACAATCTACAAAAGCAATCCTTCTCTGTCTTACATATCCCTGAGTCACACTCACTCAAGGGGTTAGGGCATCAAACAGTTGTCACCACCGCTCACTGACACCACCACCGGTCGATCACATCATCACCGTCGATCAAACACCATTCCATTTCACAATTTCATCAATACGATCGTGACCGTTCGTTCTCATTTTTCCATTAAGGTTTTTTTTTTGCCAAAACCCTAGGATTTAATTTCTGTATTATTCAATTTTATTTTTGATGTTTTCTGTAAAAGAATCAGTTATGTGTGTATATATATATATACATACATGTATGTATATGCGGAAGTAATTAAAGCTATCTACTTGATGGTTTTCGGTTGCGATAATTGTTACGTTTTTTTTATTTTGTTGGATTATTTTTGTTTAATTTTACCAAAAGCTAACAAACCTGTTGAAATTTATAGCAAGTATATGTGTGTGTTTGCTTTCACCATTGCATGTCCATTAGGAGGTTAGTTTTGTGCGAAAGAGGTGGCGAATGTTAAGTACTGATAATAAAAAGTTAAAAGTAAATCGGAAAAGTGAAGTGAAGTTTAGAAGCTGTTTTCAGTATGATTAGCGGACATATGTGTATAGTTTTACTCGCGAGTTTGTTAGCGGGTTGGTAAAACCTTAGTGTTATGACTTAGAGTTACTTTTCTCGTATATACAAAGCTGAATTTTGTTTGAATCATGTTGTGCTTTGTCGATTGTTTGGGAATGTGGATGCTTTACCATAGTTTTGCATTAAGTCAGATGGTTTGTTTTGAGCTTTTATAGGCAGGGTAAATAAAGCAGACCTATGTGTGGAAGTCGTAACGTTGGTGTATTGACAAGGTTTTGGTGCCTTTTCAGTTACTTGAAATGACAGCAATCTTGATGTTTGAACTTTTACGTGTAGTTTTTTTTGGGAATGGTGGTTTTTCTTCACCTTGGCTCATGAATAGTTGGAAGTATGATTTTGAGAATCGCTGCTTTGTGTGGTTTTAATCATTCATTTAATTTCTTAATATGATGTCTACTGTTTCGTTAGCTTCTAGTTTTATAGATGATGAGCTGTTCTACAGCAATTCTAACTAAGTGTGTTTTCTTCATGCAGTTTTCCGTTTCTAGGTTTGTGTTGATATACCGTGAATGCCCAAGAGGGTATTCTAACACAACATGGGTTTTGACAATGAGTGCATTTTAAACATTCAATCTCTCGCCGGCGAGTACTTTTGTCCTGTATGTCGAACACTTGTCTATCCACATGAAGCAGTCCAGACACAATGCACTCACTTATACTGCAAACCTTGTTTGTCATATGTTGTAAGTAGCACTCAGGCCTGCCCTTATGATGGATATTTGGTAACTGAAGCTGGTTCAAAGGTGAAGTTTCCTCATCATTCTCGTATTTGGTCATTTTGTTCCTTGCTTTTTGATTATTAAACTTATGTTAAATCCTGCTTTCAGCCACTAATGGAATCCAACAAGGCTCTAGCAGAAACAATTGGGAAAACTACTGTACATTGCCTTTATCATAGGAGTGGCTGTGTATGGCAAGGTCCTTTATCTGATTGCACAACACACTGTTCTGGATGTGCCTTTGGTAATTCTCCAGTTGTATGCAACCGTTGTGGAATTCAAATTGTCCATCGTCAAGTTCAAGAGCATGCTCAGACCTGTAATGTCAATGTAATATGATGCTCTCCTTCTCATTCTTAGTAAAAAACTTCTTTATCTTGTTATCACACATTCACACGTGGAATTAGGTAGTGTTTGTTTGTCTCGTGGAATGGAATGGACTATTCTTGAAGTAATGTGATTCCTTCCATTTGATCCCTTTTTTTTCATAATATAATGTATTGTATACACGGAAAATCCATCAATTTTTTTTATACTATTAAGTAATATGTAAATTAGAGAAATCTATGTATTGTATCTACGTAATATAATGTAATGATCTATTTCATCATCGTGCTTATTTCATAACACTGTTCAGTCCAGTCCATCCAATCTAACAGACCTTAATGTGTTCTCTTTGGTTTTGTTTGAAGCAGGGTACGAATACTCAATCACAACCAGGGGGTGAGGTTGCACAGGTTGCTGCATCATCTGGAGTTACTGTGCCTACAGACCAAAGCAAGATTGCCAATCAAGCAGCGGCACCAGCCTCCCAGCCACAGGCATCTCATACTGCTACTGGACCATCTGTTGCTCAAAATGTGAATCAGCCAGCAACTGTAAATCCTTCACCCCAAGCCATGCCTGCAACTGCTGGGCCAACTCCTGATCAGCAATATTATCAACAATATCAGCAGTATTACCAACAGTATGCTGGCTATGACCCATATCAGCAAGGCTATCAACAATACTACCTGTATCAACAGCCACCAGCTCAGCAATTCCAGCCTCAGACCCAATCTCAGCCACAACTTCAGCAGCAAGTCCAAGCCCCTGCACAACTTCAACCACAGGTCCAGCCCCAACCGCAACCGCAACTGCAAACGCAACCGCAACCGCAGACACACACTCAAGTTCAATCACAAATTTCAGCTAACGGACAGCCTCAACCTCTTTATTCTCAGGCAGCTGTGGTTGGATCTGGTCAAAATCAAGCTCAAGTGAATCCACAACAAGCTCACCCAGGTGGTCCGCCCCTTCCACAAGGCCACATGCCACCACCGTCATACTCACAAGTACAGCCATATCCTGCTCAAAATCAAGCCCAACCACACATGCAAGCACCTCAATATCAGCAACCTCATCCACAGATGAATCTTTCTCAACCTCCTCAAGTTCAACCACCACCTTACCCACAAGTGCAACCACATTTCCAACCACATCTTCAGCCTCAACCACAATCGCAACCTATTAATCCTCAGCATCCTCCGGTTCAATCTGTAGGAGGTCATCTCCCTTATCCCTCACAGCCTCACCAGCAAATCCAGCAGGCACCACCACAACAGCATCCTATGCAAATGCAGCCATCTGGGTCATTACTTCCAGGTCAGATGCCAGCTCAGTTTCCACCACCACCACCTCATATGCGTCCGCCTCAACCTCCTCATATGTTACCGCCTCAGCAGCGTCCTATTATGCAGCAGGTTCAGCAGCCAATGCCTCCACAATATATGCAGCAGCCTCAAGCATTTCCAGGACAAACACCCGGTCAACTTCAAGGTCAGCCACACCATGCTGGTCCTTTTGCACAGCAGATACCCGGTCCACCTCAGCCAATGCAACAACCTCCTCTTGGCTATGTTCAACCGCAGCAAGGGACTGCATTGCCACCTCATTCATCTCAAAGCCACATTGGGCGACCTGGTATGTTGAGTCACGCAGGCCAGTCACTGCAATTCCCCCATTCTTCTGTTGCAGCAGGTATCCCACCTCATGCCAGACCCCCACTTAACGTAAACATGACGAACCAACCACATGTATATCCAGAGCAGCAACATAACCAATATGCACCACCCGAAAGAAGAGTGGAGAAAGAAGACAGGTCACCTTCCTTGAAGAAACATGAGCCAGTGGCTAATGATTCTGGAGCAAATATTAACGACGTAAAATCTGAAGTGGGCATTAATGATGAACGTAAGTCTGGAAATGGAGGTGATAGTGACCAGAGAAAAGATGAGAGCAGAGATGGTGATTCCGTTGCTATACAAAGAGTGAAAGAAGAGAGTAAAGATCACGCATTAGATCATTCTCTTGGTGGCAAGTCCAATCAAAATAAAACTGAGGAGGGGGGAGTTTCCACCACAGATTCTGAGGTTAAGAACGGAAATTCTCAACAGGGCCAAATTGGTGATGTGTCTGGTGGATTTCCAAGCAAGGGCACTGAACATGGAAGATCTCCGCATCCTCACGTGCCTCATGGGCTTTCTGGGCAGCAACAAAGACCTGCTGCACCTCCAAGCCATTTACGGCCTCTGGGGCCTGGTTATTTTCCCCATCCAGGTGAGCATTTCCAGCCACCTGGTCCAAGCCAACATGGGCCTTTCCAATCCGAGGGTCCATTTGGTGGACCACCTGGTCCTGTATCTACTACTTTTGGTAATGACAGCAGGGGCTATGATGCTAGGCTCTCCAGGATGTCACAAGGTGATCCATTGGGACCACCACTTGGTAATGCACTCCATGCACATGGGCCTGATCCACGTCTTCTTGGTCCGATGGAATCTGACATGTACCAAAACCAGAGGCCCCCTCATTATGATAGTAGACGGCCAGATTCATATGGAAATGTTGACAGAGGACCTTATGCACAGCCTTTTGGTGTTGAATCAAATTCTATGAGGATGAACGGGGGACCACCTCTAAGTCATGACTCATCATCAGGACCTGGTTTTCGTGATGAAAACTTTAGAAATCCTGCTGGGATGCATCCTGATACTTTTCCCATGGCACCGGCTCGTCACCATGATCAAGGCGAATTTAAGGGAACTCTGAAACAGTTCCCTGGTCCCCCTCATTTAGGCAGTGAGGGTTCCCCGAAGTTTGGGATTCACTCATCAAGGCCAATGAGTGGATATGGTGTGGACGGACCATCAAGGTTTCTTGATAAAGACCCCATGGATATGACTATGTGGTTTGCATCCTGGTGATTCTGGTGGAAGACCGCTTCCTGCAAGTATACACGATGATAGCAGAGGGAGGTTCGATAATAACCGCCAGAATCCTGATTTTCTTGGACCAATGCATGGTTTCGGTCGGCATAATGGGATCGTTTACCACCTGGTAGTCCAGGAAATCCATCACGTCCATTTGGTGGACCACACAATGTCGATTTCGATGGCAGGGAGATGGAAAGACACCCGTTTGGTGATAGATTCCCAATGGGGCCTCCTGGTCACATGCATAGAGGGGAGTTTGATGGCCCACCAAAGCCCAGAATGGTGAACCTTTTGGGCTGAGAGGTCGGGGTGAGCCTGGTTTTGGCTTTTTCTATGGCCGACCAGGGGAATAGATGCATCCTTTTTATTTATTTGGCTAAAGCACTGTTACTGAGACACCCACAAATGCCCTGAATGACTTAGGTAGAGCTTTGTAGAATCATGCTAAGGCTGAAATAGATGCATCTCAAAATTTAGAACCACAGTTGTGATACGCATACATGTTTAAATTTTTTACCCTGGATACTCATGTATTACATCACATTTTGGTGGCCGACTCTAAATCATCTTGAGGTATTCATCACCAGTAATGGCTGCATGATTGTTTTGATACCATTTGTTGGGTATCTGGTATTGTTATTCTATGCATTATCTACAATCACCATTATCAAATCAATTTTATGTCCATTATATTCTTAAAAGTAGGATGTTCTCTTGAAGTTAACAATTTAACTAATTAAAAGCGCTAAAGTGTTTCTTTTTATCATTGACTTGGAGGAATTTGAAGTTACCAATACATTTTGTGTGGGATTTGTCTGACAAAACTTTAACTTTTGACATCAAGTATAGATTAACAGCCGGATTAGAAGCACCTAGATTTTTCATCTTATCGTTCACTTGGGGGAATCTGAAGCTACATATACATTTAGAGTGGGATTAGTCTGATTTGCACTTTATTATTCCCTATGTACATACTACTTTTTGGATATGCCGAAGCAGGCTATGAATGCCGCATTTTGCTCAAATTCTGTGTGTATATTGTTGTTAGCTTTTGACACCTAAAAGCTAATTCCTTGCTCACAAAATAATCTGATCTAGGTCACATGCAATGACAAAAAGAAGCAACTGTAGGCTTATAAAGAGTCAACTCCCTACATCTAGGCTCTGCTGTCGATCTTTAGCAACACACAAAATGCATAAAGATTTTCATATATAACATCTTATCAGTTATAGTGAATTCTAGTTATAATTGTGAGTATTATATACCATGTCTTGCTCTGTGTGTGTGTATATTTACATCTTTATGTATGGTCATTGGGACTGGATAGGATTTCGTTCCATAACAAGGAAGAAATCAAAGCTTAATGTCCATCAAGATGGTAACAATAGCTATGTTGGATAACTTAGCAAGATGTTCATTGGTGAAATGTAGACAACTTATTCTTGAAAGAATGCAATACAAAGTACTGGATACACCATTAGATCTATCTGCAAACTTAGAAACAAGGTTAGCAATGCAAATGCGACAAGTTGAAGTATTGTTTTTGAGTTTCCCTTTTGGCCTCTTTATTATTTACTAGCTTCTTAATAAAGGCCGACAAGTTAAAGTAATCTTATTCTTGAACAACCAAGACATCAAAGGCGAAGTATTGAGTATTGACATATAACTGCTTTGTAGTTTTGATTTATATTACCTTTTACTTTTTAGAACTAAATGCATTGTATATTATTGCCTAAGTGCAACACCACTTCATGTAAAAGCTATGATCAAATATTTTTATCGTGCTATTGTTGTCTAATGTATCCATACTTACACAAGGCACAAGCACTATTGCCTTGTGATTTACTGGGACAGTGGGACAAGTAGGCCAATGAAATGTATAGAAGAATAGTTCAATTTGGACACTAGTTTCACCTCGTATGGTTCTTCTGAGAATGAATGGATGGTTCACAAAAGATACCAATCTCTCCAGATAGTTGGAAGAAGTTATTTAAAATCCATCACTTAATACTTTGGTGACCGTCGTTTAGCACTAAATATATTCATTTTTACAATATGTATCTGATGTCGATTACAGAAGCCTGTAACTTGAAAACATTGGGAAGATGCACCACTAAGACAAATTGTAGAAAGCGTATCTTCTCTTGGCGACATTTTATGTAGTTGATCTATGCTGTAACCTAATCTTTAAGCTGGTCCCCACTACCTAGTGTTCAATTTTTTTTATTTTTTACATAAGGAACATACAAATAGTTCTTGGTTTCTTGATTCTTAATGAGCTTGGACGTTCTGTTAACTTGTACATTATATAAATCGTTGAAGTTAGAGAACTGTGCTGCTTTGTATCTTATTAAATCATTTTATGTTGGAAATAAGTCCTTGATGACTGTAGATTATATAGGTAGGAGTAATGTATGCATACTAAAGAGGCAGGCATGATCCTTCAGATACGCCAACTCAGCAACTCTTATAGGTTCAATGCCTGATTGAGAACTGTACTTGAATTTCAATTTTTATATGCTTGGATTGAGGTTCTGAACCTGGTGGCATTTATGGTTCATATATCAAATCTTAGCCTTCGGTTTTTGTTCATAATTTTGCAAAAGTAGGTTTAATGTGAATGACGGGTGGATTTTGATGAAGATGTGATAGGGGGGTAGTAGGGGGAAGAGTGGTATCCTAATTTTGGTATGCCGGAACTTAAAGATGGTGTTTTAGTGATTCTGAAGTACTATAGGCAATTTTGGAAGCACTATAACATTGTTTGTGTTGCTACAAATGTTGACATTGTCAATCAAACTAGCAGACTCTGCTGAGACCCTTTATGTTCATGGAATCTTTTCAAAATTTGAGGCCTGTTGTTTTCTGGTTCCCTTTTCTGTTGAGTTATCATAGTATTGCTATTTAGATCTTTCTTCCGGGCCTTCACATCTTCTTCTTTTCTGACATAACATTGCTATTAGATGTGTCGTAGGTTACAATAAGTCAATAATCATGTAGTTGTCTGCTTTCAGAAAAATCACATAGATACTTGGTCTTGTAGACCGTTTGGTTATCGACATTTCATCTATAGTTGACATTTGAGCTGGAATTAGTTTTAGCCGGAATTGCCGAATGGGGATAGTTGCATTGTTAATGAAAGAACATTTGTGCTTCTTAATAAACAGGTCCTTGGTATTTAGCTTGATAATCGGCCTATTTCACTTTTAGGAAGAATGACCTTTCCTCGTATGGGGATCACATTTGTTTTGTATGTATTTTAGAAGTGACTTTTAGGGACCTGATTCCTTATAAGCCAGATAATGTAACTGCAGAACTCTAAGAAAACATAAACTCTGTTCATGGGCAGTGCCATGTGAAATAGTTGAGTTTGTGAAAAAAACCACCTGGGTTATGTAACAATAACATAAATGGTGGAAACAAAATCTGAAACTAAAAACCCACTTGAGCTGTAAAATAAAAGGGATATGATATTGGTACCATATATTTTAATTAATTAACCAAAGTTATGCATTAGATACTTGTATAATATGTTATAAAATTTGTACTGTATGATAAGTTTATCAAAAATTATGGTATCAATATCACCCTCGAAATAAAATAATGGAATCAAATTATATTTTATTGTATGAAATTTTTTATGACATTGTCTTCTAATTCCACGACGAGTGTCTTGCTTGTGTGAAGCATTCTTCCGAATATGTTTACATGTACAATATTTTCATAATGTTTTAAATCAAAATTTAACTAAGTTGTGTTAAAAATGTGCACCAATATGTTAAAACTGGAAAAAGAAGAAATGAATCGCCACAACTTACATATTTTGACGTTTTAAAATATAAGTTCATGTGAGTTTATCACATTCTTTTATGGGGTAGTAGTAAAACCCAATTGTAGAAAAAGAGAGAACCAAGATGTAATCTTCAGGATGTTTCTTATTATGATGTTTTTGTTTTCGAGTCTGATTTTATACCTAAAACAATAACTTTTAAAAAAAAAGATTTATCTTTTTTTCTTTAAAAGATGAAAAATGATATAATCTCTAAAATAATCAGCATAGTAATCATGTTAACAATTTGATCATGACACTTGTTAAAATCAAAGAATGAAATTATGATTTGTCATGTAATCAAGTTATTAGGAAGATTGTTAGGCTGATTTTTTAACGAGACATCATTTTCCCTAAAAAGATTTATACCCTTTTTGATCTAATTAATATCTAGATGAAAAACATTTGAACTTTTGATTTATGGGTTTGAGATAAAAAAAATCAAGAAAATTGGAAATCGTTTTTGTTTGATAACAAATGTATATGTATATGTAGAGATACATATATATAAATATAGAGCTACGTGTGTATATCAGTATATATATAATTTGGTTGTAAGAAAGAAAAGGAGTAAAATGTGCTTAGAACATGAGGTATTCAACAGAATAACGGAGTTAGTCTCAAAGATGTCTAGTGTAATAAAATTCTCAGAGGGAGGCACGGTTTGTGTTATTTACCCTTGCAAAAACTACAGTATCAGCATGTTGTAGGAATTAGAAACGAGAGATAGTATATATACACAAACACAATATCTATTTCAGACACAATTGTGCATATTACTTACACTTGTTATGCTTAACTAAAAGCTATTGTGTACGTATTGTCTCATTAGAAACACATCTTAGCAACTTTTGATCCGTCCAATCCATTTTATCCATTTATTCAGAGATAAACATAACCCATGTCAACGCATTGTCATGTGTATCGCTTAATATTAAAGGTTGCAAACGGAACAAAAAAAAATATATATTTAACTCATTTAATTTGATAAACAAACATATATCACAAAAACTCCGTTCGTTGACAATAATAAGTTACCTTTGGTGGGAACAATGCAAATATGCACAACTACATCCACATTTCCTAGTGACAGAAAAGAAAGACAACACAAAATCTACATATTCATTTTTCTTTTATTTCAGAATCCAACGCAACCGCGTCTTTAAGTGTTTCACGGGCATCATTGTCCATTCCTAGGCTAAATAAAGCAGCTGCTTGTAGATAAAGTGCAGTTGACCAATCGGGGTTTATGACCTGGGCTTGCATCGCATCTCCCAACGCTTCTTGTGCCTTGTTATTCATCAAATAACTCAAACAACGTCTTACATACATGGTTGGTGAGACCATGGTTCCAGTCTCAATGAACTGCATAACAATTATTTTGAAGTGTATACGTATTAAACCACTAGAGGAACCAAAAAGGACAAGTTGGGTAGCGGGTCAAAGCATATTTTTCCAAAATATTTAGTTTTCTTTGTAATTAATTAGCGTGCCAAATATCATTACAAATTTATACTCGTATTATACTAACAATCTAAAATAAGATTATTAGGAGGTTTAATGCATTATATATATACCTTGGGTGACTTTCAACCTGTTTGGCCAATTGAAGTCATTTACCTCGTTTATACTACTCTCTTTATATTATACGTTTGACCCGTTAGAGATAAAGCATAACCCTTGGTGACCCATTGATACATAACTTACAAGTACATGGATCAAAATTGCTGCATCTAGAAACCACAAAGAAACTGTTTTTTATAGTAGAGATTATATCACTTACGTTTGTGTAACATTGGATAGCAGTACTGAAATCCTTGGCTCGAAAAGCATTGTCCCCACGCTTCTTACCGTTTAATGTATCCTGCAGTTGACTTGTCCACATTTGAAACGAGAGCTACAAAAAAACAAACATAACTGAATTAAGGACTCGTTTGGGATGATATGTAATGATCCATCCCACACTGACAGAAGAATGATAAGATTAGTGGGAGATTTTTTAACGATCCGTCCATATGGATGGAGAATGAAAAGTTTGAAGCATTATATATTTGTATGTAAGTTGTTTGTGTCAGAGAGAATACCTCATCTGTCACCCCCTCATCACCACTATATCCAATCTTCTCGAGTATCTCGTGTATGGCAGTTAAATCAATTCTCGCGCAAGCGTCTCCAAGTGGTGACAGGTTTGATATTTGTGTTGGTGGTGCAGATTCCTTACTAATTCCCAACAAGACAAGGGATGAAACCTGTTAAAAATAACCAAATCAGAACAAGTATAATAGATTATAATAAAGTTCAGGGGCCAACATTTAAACAGAAATATTCTGATTCATAGAAACAGGATTCGCTAAAGACCCCGCGAATTTCGTTCTTGGTTCGGCGAACCGATTCGCGAATCGAAGACAAAAAACACCGAACTAGTAGAGGGTGGTGAATTGGGTTCGGTGAATTGTGTTTGGGTTCAGTGATTTTGGTTTAACTAGTAATTAAATTTTGCAATTATCAACATAAATACATTAAATGCATGCCCAATTAGGAAAAAACCTCTTCATGTTGAGTAATTTTTAAGTATTTGTTTTATTTTATGTAGTTAACTGGTTTTAAACTTCTAAGTTGAAAGACTTGTAATTTGTTTTTTGAAGTATTGAAAATGTTTGGACTTTAGAGCATTCAATATTCGAATCTATTATTGTATTTTTAAATTCGGGTTCACCGAACCGAAACGAACCGAAGCAAACCGAAATGAGTCTACCCTCCCGAACTGGATTCGTGGGACCTCGCGAACGCGAACCGGAGCGAACCGCGAATCAGGTGACTATGGTTTTGATCAACTTGAACATCAATGATATTTATCAAAGTGTCCCCTTCTGCATTCATGATTATGACTCCCATGTCTGTAAGTCTGTGTATTGAGATGATAAAGGTCACATGAGGTTACAGGCCCAATAATAAATCTCATAATGTGTATATGTTTCATCTAAATGTTGGTGGGTACAAATTTTGTTACCCTTTCTGCATTTGAAACTTCTTACTTCTATGTTTATCCATTAATGTACATAGGTGTACATAGGTGTAGTCAATATTGTGGTATTGAAACTTAGTCTTTTTGTACACGAAAAAATAAAATAATGTATTAGAATATAATTTTTCAGTTCGTTTTTGTTATTTGTTCCTATTAAAATTATTGTATTAAATTAAACGTTGTGCACATGTAAACATATTCTTAATAACTTATTGGGTTGTGTAATTGCATTTAATTAATTTATGGACAATATGTGATCTTGTCATGCACATATGAATACATGTTATTTATTTTATTTTAAATGTGAACGGTATAGATGACGCACATACAAACATTGGGTGATTAGTTGAAATGTGATTAGGGATATGAGTATATGTGCATCAAGAGTCATATGAGCATATGTGCATCAACCAACATATAAGCATGTTCTTTTAGCACTAATCATCATATATGTTACGTAATTAGGAATTAAATAAAAGGAGGGTATAACTGTAAATTGAAAATGTTAATTTTGATTTTAAAGGATTTTAATGTTTTATTTTGATTAAATTTAATTATTTGGACAATTTTAATATTTTTCATATTTACTAATGACATTTTTGATATTTAAAAGTTTAGTTGGATATATATGATATTTAGAAGCTTACCAGTAGCATATATGAAATTTTCCGTTTTATTTAAGGCTAATGAGTTCAAAAGATATGGAAGTGATAGCCTTCGACTATTATATCACGTGAACTAAAAAACCGCCTAAGGTAGATATCAACGATGTAAACACCGTCAAACAAGAGTATTAAAAATACCGGATAATAGTTTTGGCTGGAGTGTTAGTGGTTTTGGCCATGTAAGTTGACACGTAGACATCCACCTGTATCTTCATCTTCCTTATAAATTTATGTTTGACCAAGCAAATTGAGAATGAAAGAACTACCACATATATTTCCGATTATATGATTTTTCATCTTCATCTTGCGATTTATGTTTGGCCCAAATTTCAATTTTTATCAGAATAACGAGGTGGGGTTGGTTTTTTTTAAGTTAGAGAAGATGAAGCACGGGGTGAAAAGCTAAAAAGGAAAAGTTCTGTGGCAAAAATTAAAGAAGCCTAAACTCTAGTTTAGTTAAGGCTTCTTGTCTTGTTATATATATATATAATGAAATAAACACGTCACAAGATTGATCTGCCATACTAATTTTTTTTTTTTTTTAACTCATCCAACAACAAAGTGGGTGACACATGAACCACTTTCACTACCTATTTTGACTGTACGACTTAACTATTACTAACATACATCTTAGTAGATGTGACAAACTTCTCAAAAGGGTCACCCATATGGCATTGATGTCACCCAAGCACGCTTAACTGTGAAGTTCTCCTCTTATCAACAGCCAATACGCCCAAAACATGTTATGTTATGTAAGACCAATGATATTACACATATCCAGGATCCCTCTTGTATGTCAACGACGTATGCTTTCGCACCCCCTCAACACAACTCAACGTCAACGTCCTCATTGAGTTATGTTTGTGCGGAGTCCAGTAACTAAGATGTATGTTAATAGCGGAGTCCGTATTGTAGATCACCATCATCACCGATCACCCTCATCACCGATCACCCCCAGCAGCTTCCCCTTATGAATACCCTTAAGGGAGGAGCCCATTATCTAACCACTATATCCAACCAACCAAATTAAGGTGTATCACAGTGTGTTTTAAGATACTTCGCACCGTAACCTTCCCTATATATATATATATATATATATATATATATATATAGTGAAAAGTTATTTTAGGAACCCTTTTAAAATTTCTAAATCAATCTCAACAATTGATTATTCTTCACATGGTGATTTTTTTTTTTTGAGTTATTTAGGTACAATTTTAGATTTTATAATTATGTGGAGACATAGATCTTCATCCGTTTTACAATTATGTGAAAAATGGATTCTATGA
>JAOXNX010000032.1:13772286-13785677 GCA_028566075.1 Solidago caesia
AAGAACATTGGGGCTGCTGGAGCATTATACCAGATTAGGGCTACTGGAGCATTATACCAGATTATCTTTATAAAGTGTAACAGCCGGCTTAGTTCGGTTTTCTTGTGTTTCTCTTCTTTTCTTGTTGCTGCTGTTATTTTTGTTTGCTGTTCTCTTGTTTGCTGTATAATTCAGTTAGGTACCTAACAAATTGGTATTAGAGCCATCCTTCTTGCACCATGTGGTAGAAAAAAAGAAAAAAAAAATGTTACTGTTCATCGTGGTTACTGTTCATCGCAATTACTGTTCATCCTAAAAAAAAAAACAAATTTGTGATTATGGGTCCACGAAAAGCTACCGAGGCTACTGTTTCAACAGGAGAATCGAGTGATCTTCATCAGTTCATGGCTGCTACTAACGAGTTTCAGATAGCCACGGCTCAATCTCAGGCGGAGACTGAATCAAGGTTTTCGAAATTAGAGCTGGCTTTGGTTGGAATACAGGGGGTTTTGGATAAGTTGGCGGCATTCCTTCCATCTACGGTTCCAGCAACTCAACCACCAGGTTCTTCGATTCCTGCTACTTTGCTTTCTGCGCCTTTGATTAGTGAGTCTGAACCACATGTTTCCCATGTTTTCAAGGAGGCTGACCCGCGTGTTTCAGAGTCTTTAAAGGGGGGGTTTTGTGTTTCCAGAAGCAGAGGCTAGTGTTAATAGAAGAATGAAGGAAGCGTTTCATTATACCAGATTATCTTTATAAAGTGTAACAGCCAGCTTAGTTCGGTTTTCTTGTGTTTCTTTTCTTGCTGCTGCTGTTATTTTTGTTTGCTGTATAATTCAGTTAGGTACCTAACATATATCTAGCTATATTTCTATATACTTTATATGGCATTCAAGCCTTTTTCACTAAATGTTGATAAAAGTTAGTTTCACAAAACAATGTTAAAACTTACTTGTTAGGGTGAAGGGGTAGTTATCATGCTTTTCGACCAATAAAAACATATCACGTTAAAACTTGCCAAAGGATGACAAAGGATGGAGGTGGTTGCAAAATCTTGTCAAAAATAAAAAGTTGCCAAAACTTGTAAGTCAACCCATAAGTCAAACAAAAACCCACATGACAATCCTTGCCGATTTTGCTTGCCGATTGGCATGCTTATGCCAATTTTGCTTGGAAATATGGACGCCAATCCTTGCTATATAGTAGGGAGCGGTGTTACCGCATGCCAAAATGCCAAGCAAAAATGTCGTCCACCCCTTCACCCTTAATTATAATACTAGAAGTGTACCCGTATAATGCACGACAACCGAATGTGTTTTAAATATTTTAGTAAGGACATACAGCTAAAAGATTGAAGATGACGGCGTCCAGCGTCCGTGATAGTTGTGTAACAGGAAGAGTTATAGAGTTATTATACTACAAAGTTGATTTTTTATTTGTATTTTTTAACCATTCAAATTGTTTATGACCCAAAAGATGTTTAGCCCCATGATAATTTTCTAGTGCATTCGAGTCATATTCACTGCTAATGCCAATAATTTCAGCACCAATATCTCTATCTATATTTCTATATAACTTTATATGGCATTCAAGCCTTTTTCACTTTAATGTTGATAAAACTTAGTTTCAAAAAACAACGTTGAAAACTTACTTCTTAGTTATGATTATAATATGGAAAATGATAAATCCTCTTAAATATTAGCCTAACAAAAACCACAAGATGATGACATGTGGATTTCATTAAATCTCTTTCTTAATCTTATCCTTTGATTTTTTCACATGTCATCATCTTGTGATTAGGGGGATTTTTAAGCTATTATTTTGAAGGATTTATCATTTCTCTTATAATATTACACATTTTCAAACGAAAACAAATTGGATAATGATTAATCCTCCTAAAAAAATTCTCTAAAAATTTTTCCTAACAATGTGATCATAACACTTGGTGAAATCAAAGGATGAGATTCGGAGAGAGAATTAATGTATTGCACAGTTACACTTGGCATGTAGTTATGGTATTAGGAGGATTATTAGGTGGATATGATTTATCATTTTCCAAACAAATTTGTCTTTACTTGCCAATATCGACCACCGTCACCAAGACCGGCCACCATCTAAAACTGACGGTTAGTGGGGGCGGATGTCGTTATCTTTAACCACTGTGTACTCGTTAAAAATTCCGATTTTATAAATTTTTAAATCTAATGTAAACAAAAAAATTACCAGAGTATAACTCTAATAAGTTGTAAACCATCAAAAGAAACTTATAAGTTTTGTAACTTTATTAAACAATAGACAATTCATATGTTGGGGGTGTCTTCTCAATTCTCCCTCAAATTACAATAGACATGCATTGAACATGTTTTGTAACATTATTATGCCGTTAATATAGCCATATAGGAATGCTGTTGAGGTAACTTCGGCCCAAACGACCAAATCCAATTAAATCCCTTTGTACTACATATAAAATACAAACATCGTACTATCATACACTGACTCTTTTCTACATACAAAATCGTACTACGTTTATACCTTAAATCACTATTTAAACATCAACAATATACTAACTAACATTCACAACAAACAAGTTATACAATCAACAAGTGATATATATCGAATAATCATGGCTCCACCACCAACGATGATGATGAACGGCGGAAACACGACAATGGGAATGCCACGTCGAAAGAAAATGATGATGCACATGACATTTTATTGGGGGAAAGACGCGTTGATCCTATTCACGGGTTGGCCCGGGGTTGATAATACAGGAATGTATGTTTTAGCACTCTTTTTTGTGTTCTTTCTAGCTATCATTGTGGAATGGCTTGCACATTGCAATTCCGTTATGATGAAATCGAATGGTGCAGCGTCGGGTTTGGCTCAAACATTGGTGTACACTATACGTGTGGGGCTCGGGTTCATGGTCATGTTGGCATTGATGTCGTTCAATTTTGGTGTGTTTTTGGCGGCCGTGTTGGGACATGCTTTGGGGTTCTTTTTCTTTCGAGTGATTATGAGATCTTCAGAGAACCAAGATGTTGTTTCGACTGCTTGTTAATGTTATTTTGGTTTTGTAATTATTTTTACCTTTTTTTAATAATATATAATCATCTCACTATGGAAGAAATTGATTTTGATAATGCCAGTCCCTAACTCATCATTAAATGTATAAAAAAAGTGGTATCTTATATATAAAATTTCAACCCCTGAATTTCTGTACAATAAAGTACTATTTTTTATGAATCCAGGGTCGTCGCTCTGCTGTGTCTGGGGTTGTAATTTCCTTTTGGCTTCTACCCTCGGATGAAAGAAGTGCGCGAGTAAAGCCCATGGTAGCAAGATTGATTTGTTCAATGTGTTGCTAATACTCATGTATTTTAAATGCCTATGTGTTATAATTTTAAAGAACTATTTTAACTTTCGTAAGTAGCTAGCTAGGGGATTACGGTACGTCAGTCATCAATAATATTGAATGGGGTTGATTTACGTAAGGGAATTGAAGCAATAACTCATGTAAAATTGATGAAATCGCTAACTTGTTGGTTTGTAACAATATACATTTTTGAAGTAAGTTTTTTTAAACGACAATTTTCATTAAGTCAATTCAACAACAACAAAGTGGCACCCCAAATTAGTGATTAAACATTCATGTTCAGGTTTAAACTTGGGACCTCCTAAAGAGGCAAAGTCTCCCATCTCTTTTTAGACCACTAGACCAAGAGCTCATTCAGACGATTTTAAACTAAGTTGGCAAGGAACAAACAACTAATGTTGTAAAACAAACATAAGTCTTTATTGAGGTTTTGTTTTACCATTTACAATACTTATAACTAGCCGTTCGGATTGGATGAGCCATACCCGTACATCTTGGCAAACAACCGCTTTGAGTCTTAGGGGGAGGGAGTGGTCATCTCATAGGTGAACTTCCCATCTTTTTCACATCATCTTTATTTAATAAAAACTCTCCAACTCAAAACACTTCAACTTTCACCAATTTGGTGGCATTGGTCACCACACTTCACCTTTTCTTTTCCATATATTTTTAATACATAAAATTACAAACAATATAAAATAAAAACATAAAATTTCATTAAAATTAAAAATACATAATACTTAAAAAAAACACATTACATAATACTTAAAAAAAAAAAAATTACATAATACTTAAGAAAACAACAATTCAAACTACTTGAATCAAAAAATAATATTGTATAATTAATTTTAAAAAAAAAAGCAAGTGTATAATTAATAAAAAAGTAACATGTTTTAATAATAAAAGTGTGTATACCGATTAGTTCTTGTTGTGT
Source organism: Solidago caesia (assembly GCA_028566075.1). NCBI lineage: Eukaryota > Viridiplantae > Streptophyta > Magnoliopsida > Asterales > Asteraceae > Solidago > Solidago caesia. Next base: position 13,776,576 of record JAOXNX010000032.1, read on the forward strand.
TTCGGTTACGAATTCCACGTCTTCGTCATTGTCATCGCCCTCGAACGGGTTCAACTCGGCCGTTTAGTTCTTGTTGTGTTTTTTCTACCTCTTTTTGGATCCATGGTGTTTTTTTTTTATAAAAGTGTGGAGAAAGGAATGAATTTTTGTTGTAGGTTGAGTTGTTTTTAAAAATAATGGGGGCATTTATAGTTAAAAATGGGGTAAAAAAAATTATTTTTTTAAAAAAAGGTGGAAACGGTCGAAAATGGGACCGTTGAAAACTGTCAAATGCTTCAAACGGCTACCTCTGATCTCCTCGGTGACCAACACCCCAACTCATCACCGCATGGGCTTAACCGCACGCCGGCGGCGGTGTAGCCGCCCTCACCGCGCAGCACCGCCCTCCTCACCGCAGGTACTCCCTCCGGCCTTAGCACCATCCTCCACACCCATAGTCTTTCATTTACAGTGTCAAATTCATGCATTTCGGTTTCTTGTTGAAACTTTTGTTCTATTTTACTAAATGAATCATTTATAATTAGTACTTTATCTTAGTGGTGTCCACAACTCCACAAGAGACGTACCCTGGATCGAACCTCACAGTTATCTTGGGATGGGAAACGTAAAAGTGTAGGAAAAGCTCAGATAACCAAAGACTCAACTTAATCTCCGTATGCCTGTTACATGTCACTTTAAGCAATGATTTACAGGTTACGCAGACTTGATTTTATTTTTGAATTTTTAACGGAACCTGCCAAAATGAAACCGTTTGCATTCAGTGATGTTATAAGTTTTCCCTCAAACCATGTGGTTCCTTCTGTGTTAAAAATCAATGTATAAGAGTTTTAGACGCTTCATTGTTGTATGCCTGTATACATTGAAGATTAAACTGATCGACGGTAGCATAAGAAACAGAAAATAAGGTTGTCATAATAAGTACATGTATTCACACAAGGGTCTCTTGTATGGCTGCATACATTTTGTACCCCATATGTGCAAGTTAATGAATATACCCTGTTAATCGTACGTCGATCACTTTGTATGCTAACATATGTTTTGCATTGCATATGGCATATACACTTGTATACCATATTCTACCAATACCAATATTTTCTTGCCATATAGAAACAATCACTCTAACTGAATAAGACCCAGCATACCAGTAACTTGTTCATTCTTTTCAAAAACTTACCGATGAACTTTATTTTTCAACGTAACAACCCGGACCATGAAATAAAGATATATGTCTACAATCACTCTGTTGAAAAAAGTAAAACATGTCTATATGTTGTTGTACTTTGAAAAATCAAGCTCTTGCCACCACTAAAAAAAGAAGAAAAAAAAAAAGAGAGATGAACTAGTTACTGTATCATCTTCTATATATCCAAGATAAACCTCAAACTGCTACCAAGTCGCCATGAATTTTCCTGCATGATTACCATAACCAAATTATTCAAAAAAGAATTTTATAAAAATAAATTATGATTCGGACAAAAGTAAGTTGCTAGAAACTCGAATGTCATAAACTTAAAAGTAGGAAGCAAAGGTAAATGGAACAACAATGAGAAAGCCAAGCCCTTAAACTAGAGATCAGGTGACCAACAATTCAATCACTGTTTCACCACTTACCGTCGAATTTCTGTAAAGTATATGTATGATATTAGTGTCGTAAATGCTCAACCAAAGACTAATGTATCACATCAAGTTTTTGAAAAAGAATCTAAGTAAAAAAAATATCTAAAGTCATAGGATGTCTTTGGAGGTGGAAAGGGATTTAAGAAGTTACATTCTGACTAATGGTGTGTTCGGCAAGGGTCTTTTTGAGGTCTCTTAAGAGCGTTTTGGGGCTAGGACTTTCTACTTGAAAAAAGGTCAGGTTTGGTTGGAGCTTTTTTTTTAGGGAAAAAAAAACTCCTCCAGAAACATATCTAAACATTATTCGAGCAAAAACAGATCATTTATTCAAACAAAGATATCTAATGTTAAAAAGGATACCTTTGGAAAATCAATGTTGACACCATAGAAGCAGAGCACGACGTCTTAATAGTAAAGAGATCCTGTGGTGTAAACGAGTTTAAAGATGTAAACTTCTGAACACAAATAAAGCAATCTAATCCATAATTACATATACTTGGTGAACTACAGGTGGGAATTTCAGCCCAATTTTTACTTATGAATGGGTCATTTTAGTCAATGTCTCATCTCTAATGAGTCAGGCGAGTAAAATCAAATAAACTAGATAAAAAGGAAACAGGTTGGACATGTCGGAAATCATCGAAAGTGTATTTCTGATGAATGCATAGATCCACCTAAATGATTTTATTCAAAAACACTAGATTATGGTAACAATATTCTTTTTATAAACATATCTGACACACTAACTGCCCATCAAACAAAATGTGCACTTTTGGATAAAAAGTGTTTTGGGTCAAACCCACCCATTTTGAGATGTGCTCAAACTGCCCATTTTGCCATCTCTATAGAAATTGTGAGATCTTTAGAACTGAGTAACTGACCTTGCCACCAGTTTCCTCTTAGAATCCTGTTTCACGAAAGACATGGGAAAGGAACAAATGCGGTAATTTAGTCATTTCACCTGTTAATTTCACTTAACAGATCAAAGGTATTCAAATGTATACGGCACTAACTTTAGTATATGATTTTGAGGTGAGATCGCTTGAAGAATAGATATACATATCTTCTTGTCCGCCATAGTAGATTGATGAGCTAAGTGGACATGGTTCTATTCTCTCCTGAAAGACGGACCTTCTGTCCGTAATCATCACACCACTATTTGCAATTGCAGTGTTCTTAGCAACATTCTCTGCTGCTCAAGATCAGAAATCAGAAGAACAACAAAGGGTGGAGAGATATTAACCACACTGCTAAATAAACAGCTATTAGCTCTACATGATGACCGACCACACATGTAATAAACTATATACGTCTTACGAAATTGGCAACATGTCTGCTTCAGGAAAAGTTTCAAGTTACACTCACCTACTTGCACATCATAAGTATTACAAAAACTTAAAGGTCACAATTTCGACCATTACATGCAAATGGGTAAAATCGGGTATTGATTGATTATCATCATTTCCAATGGGTTAAACAGGTCAAAAGTTGCTAAAAAGGTATTCAAATGTTTATAAAGTCCTAAAACATCTATACTATTATCTAAAGCATAAGACCCTCACCTTTTTTGAGATCAAGTACCAACAATCACAACATCACATCACCTCTTTTCCACACCCAATAAAAAAGTGTCACGTTTCCCTCTCTCTTCCCCTCTCTTAGTCTTACACCACCGCCACGACAGCCATCTGCCACCATTGGTGGGTGCCACCATACGCATCCGCCGAAAATATTAACCATTTTTTGAAATTTAACATTTTAGTTTCATTTTGAATTTCAGAAAAACAAAAAAGAACTATCTGATATCGGTGCATTGCACGAGTACTATGTCTTATTTAAAAGGCATTACAGCACATTATTATTTTCATATAATAGTTTTTTAGTCATATTTCAAGGATTAGTTATTGACAAAGTTAAAGAAAACGGGCCAAAAAAAGACTGGGTCGACTTGTCACAACCCGTTTGACCCTCATATAGAAGTTACCCATCTTTACTCGCTACCAAACCAACCCAGCCCAACTCAACCCAGCTGTTATTCCCCTCTGCAAATAGTGATCAAATTGATCTCAGTACACAGAATTCTATGTTTTCTCATAGATGTATTTTTGACATTGACAAAGAGCCAACAACTTTCTCAAACTATGTATCTAATGAAGCTTGCAATTTTCAAGTGACCATGGAGAACCATGTAGCATTAAGAGTATCCAAGAAAGGGAAAACGGGGAAAATATATATGATTCAAACCTGAAGATCCATGAACAGTGGACCCGGCCTGGCTATCAAAGGCCTCATATTGTATAGGCTGTGAGCATCGCAAACAACAGGTGTGTCCTGCCACCTGAAAGAACGCAGTTGAACAATAAAAACTGAACTTCAGAATTCTTGTGTAGTTATGCATCTAGATTGTTTAAAAAAATTGACAACGATAAATAGATTACGAAAAAAGTTGGTATGAATACCATAAGGAATTCCAGTCATGCCAATTAGCAATATGCATAAACCGACTACTAATAATTACAATATGAAAAAGGAACAAGAAAACCAAGAAAGATCAAACTAAAGGACATCATCAGATCCACCACTTTGTATGACCACTTGCAGCCAACTCCAACATGAGATATATCCATCATACTATGCATCATTGCTACCCCAAATTATTGATAACAAATTGACAAGGATAAGAGATTGGGAATTGCATAATATGAAGTTTTGGTCCACTTCTTGTACCCAAACAAGATAATGAAAGTTTACAAGTTGCAAAAACTAAAATCAACTTAAGTTCACGATTGTCAAAGCGAAACAAACAAGGGAGTAGAGCAATGAATGTCTCTAATAGTATAGGCTTCTATGAATATTGAATAAAAGCAAAAGAATAATAAGATTTAGGTTTTGATGGGCTTTTATCTTTACCTAGTTATAGGACAGATGAAAGATTCTTTATCCCTTTTCATAGTTTGGTTTTAGATATACTTGCATATAAGAACACCCCTATATATATCCACAATTTCCCGATTCTTCAAGCCCTATTCTAACTATAAGATACTCATATCGATGTATCCATATCCTTGCAACAAAAAGTCCAACCTATAATGTAGCAGACTGCAAACCGTGGCGGCATGGCAGTTTTTGAATGCAACAGGGTGATTAAGTCATGAATGTATGTAACTGGTGGCCGCAAGATGATCCACATTTTCCTGAACGAAATTTCTTGGGAAAACAAAACTTAAAACAGTACACTGGTTTTACTATGTGTAACTTCCAATCGTAATCACTGCTCACATACCAAGCTCTATGAAGGTGCAAAGTTTCAGAATCATTCTACATGGAATCGAATTCAACAATTCATCTCTATTATGTTCCAATAAAACAGCTAATTAGGAATAACTCAAATATCAACATTATTAAAGCTAAGTTGACTTTATTTAATGTTGAATACGCAAAATCCAACCACAATCGACAGATTGATAATTAACATACATCGTTATCGTCGTCCAAATTGATAATTAACATACATCTAGAGCAAAACAATCAATAGAAGCAGTTTGAGTTCTTCGACATGGAATCAAAATGAAACAAATTACAAAAGGCACTAGTAACTGTCCATGGAGAATTGGAAGACAATTAGAACTAATTACTATCATACATGCTTTAAGAATTATTACTAGAATCACAAGTAACAGCTTGTTCACAAACAGCCAAATTATTAGAAGAACGAAGAAAACTACAACTAATGTACAGTTTCATGAACATTAATATTAATAATGCAATCATGGATTGAAGTAACAGCCGGTTTACAATCCAGCCCTAAATGATAACAAACACAGGCAAATTATCCAAAATAGAAAGGAAAAAACATATACTAACATACAGTTTCTGTTGAATTATGGTCTTTACAATAATCAAAGGATGCATATGTAAATGTGTGAGTATCCAACAATGTGAATCAGGCATCAAAAGATTAGAACGATTCAGTTAAACAGTCATATTGGTACAGTTGACATTCTGTTCCAATGAAAAGTGGCACCACTTAATGAACCAATATTCCGATGTTTTGGAGTGATCAACCACCTTAAACCTATTTGTAACTACCAATAATGTTAAGTACCTATATATAGGTCACTTATGGATGCTTTTAACACATATTTATCATGCAAACACATTCTTTACTCCAAAACTCTTGCACATAATGTTACAACCCCACATCGGCCAAGTATGGGATTAATCTGTCGCTTATAAGTCTAGGTGTCCCCTCCTCCTTTGAGCTAGCTTTTTGGAGTGAGTTCTATACCTAGCTTATGGCTTGATGTCGGCCTAGGTATGGCATGGGTTCATATCACATATATAAAGAGAAGAGGTTCATGAAGATCTCTTTTGTATGTTGTGTTTGTTTCTTAGTTCTTGGTGATCTAATCATCGGAAAACTAGTCCATAATCCATCAGCGTTGGCAATGGGGGTTAATATTATTCATGGATCCTCAAGATTGATTCTTCCGATATCTTCTCATCTTATTTATTACACGTACAGCTTAAACACTAGTTCTAACAGTTTCATGAACATCATTCATGGAATCACATATTGAATTAACAACAGGCATACAAATGAATACTGAATCATGACAACCATTATTGTCATTTTAAAATTTAAAAAGAAAAAACAATACCAAAGCGTCACATCACTCGCTTATCCAACAAAGGCAATGACACATCACCGGGGTGTCTCAAGGGTAAAACTACTAAATCTAGTGCTTTGGATCCGTAGTTTGTAAGGCCATATTTTTATACGCTATATATGTATACCGAAGAAAACTCATCGATCACCTCAATACTACATGTTTTAAAAGTTTCAAAGCTATATTCACTTGGGAAATTATTTAAATAAGAATGACTTTTAGACAAGTAAATAAATTAGTATTTCACATATATCTATTCCAAAAGGACCCATTTTATAATACGTTTTAGGTCCCATAATAAGAGCTTCAGACGCCCTTGACGTACGGGCACTATTATAGTACATATATAAGAATGAAAACTAATACTATCATTACAAATAGGAGTTTGCTACTCATAACCCTTATGGCTCTAGATAAGCCACGGTAAAGTGTTATACATGACGATTGAAAATTACTTTTAGAGGACGTTTATTTTTATATATATACAATATTTCACTTATGTTTGCCATAGCCCTGAGGGCTACGAAAAGCAAAATCCTCACAAATAAACAAAAAACTTATTGATGGTCATCAAAACCACCACCAAAATGGCCTAGTAGTCGACCGCAAGGTCTTATGTTTGAATCTCACGAGGTAAATGTTTTGGGATGGCAAAGGAAAAAAGGTTCGGAAACGATGACGGGAGAAGTTAGGCCGCATACATCCTAGTTAGACTCTAATTGAAAGTTAAGTTTTAATACAAAAATGCTAATTAAAAAAGAAAGATGATATGTATATATATATATATATATATATACCAATGAAGGTGATGCAAAAATCGAAGAAAAAATTCCGGAAGATGAGTGGTGTGAGTCATTGTAACCGAAAAGTTGAGCGGTTAATGATGCGGCGGAGGAAGGGCGGGGCGCCGGCAATGGTTGGTTGTTATGGTTTTCTACTTTTCCATTGAAAAGAAAAGAAGTTTGTGAAAATAGAAGATAACCTGAGAGACTGAGGCTGATGAAAAGAAAAAAAAAAAGAATGAGAAACAAACATGACACGTAGTGATGAGTCAGATGGTTTCACTGATTGTTGCACGCAAAACAAAATTGATTGCATTAATTAAAGAGTAAATTATAAGAATGGTACCTAAAGTATACCTAAAATTACCATCTTGGTATAAATTTTTGCTTTTTCACTCGGATCATACTCCAAATTGCAAATTTCTACTCGGACGGTACCTATTTCTAACGTCCGTCTATTTGGCCATTAACTCCAGTCATGTGCCATGCACGTGAGGTATCAAACCCATAATTTCGTGTATATTTCAGGTATCACCCATGTAATTTATCCTAAAAATAATTATTAACAATTTTAGAGTTTTATTTATATTTTATTTATTAATTTTGGTAGATATTCTATATTAAAATTTTCATTTATATATTCTTTTCTAGTAGTTTTTTAATAAAAACTTCTTCCAAAAATAAATAATAAATTTTTTTAAAAGAAGGCCACCAAACGGTACGGGTTTAGACTCATATTCTAAAATCGTGACAGGCCTTCGGCCTTACTTTACCCCTCTAATCCGAGGGGAATGTTATTAAACAGTACGGGAAAATTATATTGTTTTTTTTATTTTTGTATATTTTTTGAAATAAGTTTTTATTAAAAAATATAAATAAATTATAAATAATTAAAAAAATTAAAAATAGCAAATGAAATTTTAGTGATTCCCATGATTTGCATTTTTATTTTCTTCACTATACACATATAATAATAATAATAATAATAATAATAATAATAATAATAATAAATAATGTGTGCTTGTATCAACTATTTCTTCATAATAATACATTTCATTGAAAAAAATAAATATACATGGATGATACCTGAAATTCTGAATAATTATTTTTAGGTTAAATTACACGGATGATACCTGAAATATACACGAAATTACGGGTTTAATACCTCACGTGCACGGCACATGGCTGGAGTTAACGACCAAATTGACGGACGTTAGAAATAGGTACCGTCAGAGTAGAAATTTGCAACTTGAAGTATGGTCTGAGTGGAAAAGCAAAAGTTTGTACCAAGAAGATAATTTTGGGTATATACTTCAGGTACCAATATATTATAAAAAAAAATCAATGAATTGTGCCAAATTTTAGGTTAAATGAAACTTTTTGATTTTGATTTAGTTAGCTAACCTCAAATTTTTTGGTTTTTTTCAATTATTTATTTATTTTATAAAGGGCTTTTACCCTATTAATTGACTGATATTAATCACACAAAGAAAATGATTACAATACATAATTGGTTTTCAATCAAATTAGCTAATACGAGATATGCCTCGTAACTCGTAAGTCGAATCACCATTTAGAAGTAAAAACAAGAACCAGACTTGGGCTTTGCGAAATTAGGCCAGGGAATAAATATTGGGCTTAAAATAAGAAGGGGGCATGACTCGTGAAGTCGTGATTAACCATCTATTATGGATCCGTACGGACGCCAAGCTTAATTGAGCTTGTGAAATGTTTAATCATCATGTATGATATTAAATAACTAAAAATAATAATAATAATAATAAGTAATTTCTATCAACTTTAACAATCTGACTTTAAGCCCATAGAAAGTTCAATGTTCAAAAGAGCCCATTAGAAGTAATTGAAAATTATTGGAGTAATATTTTTCGTCTTTTTAAAATGGTAATCACAAGAAAATTAATTGATTAAGAGACATATTTACACTAGGAAACACTAAGGGCGCGTTTAGTTCAAGAAAACACCCCCTGTTTTCCATTTTTGTTTTCTTGAAAAACATGGAAAACAGAAAACGC
>JAOXNX010000032.1:13789632-13800625 GCA_028566075.1 Solidago caesia
ATTTAAATGGCCAGGATTAAAACTTCATTTTATTTTTTTCTCTCAGCTCTACCAACAATATATATATATATAATATAATCCTTGAAAATAATTTGATTCTGATAACCAAAAATAATCATCTAAAAGCAATTCCAATTTCCCAATTATAATAGTAACAAAATAATCAATTCCAATACACACTCTTAAAATAACAAAAAACCCTTTTTAACTCATTCTAAAACGAATAAATATCTTTTTAAATTGAAATAACATGAGAGATTAGTTAAAAGGATTATGACCTTTGGATTTAATCAATGGCGAAGGTAACTTGACTTGAAATAACTTTAGCTATCCAAATAAATACATATACATACTCGGTATATAATAATTATATTATATATAATATATAAAATAAATTATAAATACAGTATATATTTTCATGCCTGTATGTATATATTAACATTCCCTGTTTCAAACTTGTTTCTCCATTCTTTCTTTCAAAACCCCATTTCCCATTTCCACTTCAAAAAAGTTTCTTCTCAAGGTAACCTCTTCAACACCCATAATTAAGCTATGTTTAATCACATAATTAATAATTTCTTAATTTTATTCTTACTGGGTATTCTTTGTTTTATTTGATCTGATATCCTGATCATTAGATCTATGTATATATATATTTATCTATTGATTTGAAGGAATTTTGATTATATATATAAAAAAAATATGTTTGTTGGTGTATGTATAGGTTGGGAGAGAAGGAAGGAAGGAAGAGGATGGCAAATAGAGTAGATAATGAATATGATTATTTATTCAAGATAGTGTTGATTGGAGATTCAGGTGTTGGGAAATCAAATATACTTTCAAGGTTTACAAGGAATGAATTCTGTTTGGAATCCAAATCCACTATTGGTGTTGAGTTTGCTACTAGAACCCTTCAGGTCTCAAATTCTTCCTTTTTTTTTTTTTTTTTATAATAAATTCTTCATTTTGCTTTTTAAGCATATGAATAAGCTGTATGATCTCATTTGGATGTTCTTTTTTGTTAGTATATACTGTAATTGATGTTCTATATGTATTCTATACACACACACACTTTTTTTGGGCATATGTACCTGGAAGCGGTCTCCGTGTAACCTCGAGTATAGGTATGACTGTGTACATCTCACCTTATCGGGATTGTTGTTTTTGTGCATATATCATAGAATAGTAATGTTTTCTAGATTTCATAGCCTCATAGGATAGTAATATATATTTTAACTTTTTTGTTTATTTTGGTAATTATAACTTTTTTTGTTTATCTGTTTTGTAATGAAAAATGCATTTTGGGTTGACATACTATGTGGGTTTTTTTACTTTGGGTAAATGTCTTATGCTCTGAATTTGGGTAATATATGCTGATTTCTTCGATCATGGTATAACTTGACCGACTTATCTCTCCTATGTCAAAATCCACGTCACCTTTAGCAGATCCTCAGTTTGGGTAATATGCTATGCATAATTTGGGTAACCCTTTTTGACATTGACTTTTATATTTAAAAGCTAGTCAGCTGTTGTGTTGCATGACACGTCATCATAACCGGATCTTAGTTGGCACTTCCAAGATATTCGGTCAAATTTTACCGTAATTGAAGAAATCAGTTTACTATGTTACCCGCATTAGGGAAATAAAAGAAAGTTATCCTAATTGAGGAAACGTGCATGTTATGTTACCAAAAAGAATATGCAATTTTCACTACTTATAATTGTGAAACCGGATAAAAAGAGTTATAATTACCAAAATTGATGACAACCTAAAATATTGATATACTCTGAAATTTTCTCTATATTTTAAGCGGAGAATGGCATCATTGAAAGAGTATAAAAGCTGATACATGAACTGTTTGATAGTTTGCCTATGGATTTTTATGAGTTATTTGTTAGGAAGTTTCGAGCTCATTGCATTAATTGGGATGCTTTTAACTGGTGACATTTGATTCAAAGTCCGGCCCTTATTTTTCATGTTCAATAAAAGGTTTAGTAGGGATCTAATGAGTTGTTTTTGGGTAAAATGTTGGAGTTTGTTGTGTTTAAAGAGGGTGGTATTGGCAGTTTATGACTTAGGAAATCAAATCTGAACAAACGCAATGTTTTCATTCATCATACAAGTAAACAAATGCAACAATTTTGATGTTATGATGTCCAAGTTTATTTGAATTATCTTCTTATTTGAAAAGGATTTCTATCTGAAGTGACCTATATGCTGGTTATTTTCATAAAGATTATGCACTCAAAAGGAATTTATTCTGGTTCATAGGCTCCTCCGCACTCATCTCTTCGAAAACTATTCTAAACAATTAAGTAATAGTCAAGCACTTCAGTTGAACTGGTGCACTTTTTGTCGTATGATGGGAGTGCATTCTGTCTTTCTTTTCAAACAAACACTTGTGTGGCATACCAAACTAACTGCAAAGACTACAATAGATCATGAGTATTATATCTCTAAATCGCGCTTGAGACTTTCTATGCGTCATTGCTACATGTTTTTACACGACTGGATTGTAAATTGTCCCATAATCCTTACATACAAAAGGCATGCAACACTTGTGATTTGACAGCCGTTCTGGTGAAATGTTAATGGTCAACCCAACCCATTTTGGGTGTAAAATAACTGTTTTGACCGAACCTGTTTGAGATGCTACCAACCCCCCAGCCCCCTTGCTACGTATAGCACATATTTTTTAACCAAGATTTCACAAACAGGTTGATGGAAAGACAGTAAAGGCTCAGATTTGGGACACAGCAGGACAAGAGAGGTATAGAGCCATAACAAGTGCATACTATAGAGGTGCAGTCGGGGCCCTTCTCGTGTACGACATAACCAAAAGTCAAACCTTTGACAATGTCAATAGGTGGCTGCGTGAGCTGAGAGACCACGCAGACTCCAACATTGTCATCATGATGGCCGGAAACAAATCCGATTTGAACCATCTTAGAGCTGTGGCTGAGCAAGACGGCCAATCCTTGGCCGAAAAAGAAGGGCTTTCATTTCTTGAAACATCAGCACTTGAAGCAAAAAATGTCGAGAAAGCATTTCAAACCATTTTAACAGAAATATATCATATCATCAGCAAGAAAGCATTGGCAGCCCAAGAAGCAAATGGTACTAAAAGTGCTTTACCTGGCCAAGGAACCACCATTAACGTTGGAGATTCATCTGTGAACACAAAGAAAGGTTGTTGTTCAACTTGAGTTGAATAATCCCAAGACCTAAAAGATTCGGTAAGAAGCGCAGGCTGCGTGTGTTTCATCATTCTTTTCTTTTTTGTTTGTAATCGAGAAATACTTTACCTTAACCTTGTAGAATACCCGTCTTACTTGAGAACCAATATTGTTGTGAAAATCGAAACATGCTTTAGTATCTTCTATTGTATTATGCCTTGTTCTATTTAGTGTTGAATTCTTTACTCTAGTACCCATGACATTCAGACATTGTTCGCTTCTTTTGTTTAGCCGTTACTAATTCCGTCAACACTGTTGAATTTGTTCTTTGAAATGACCTTGTTCGTGTGAATTCTATACAATATATGCCAATATCAGTTGGATGATCAGAGAAGTTTAAAAAAGGGTCACAAAAATGCCGATTAGGCCATAAACATGTTTGACTCATTGAGTAGCCCGAACATAGAGAATAACATATGAGAAGACAACTTGAAGGTCTCATAAGAGACTCGAGTTTGAACCTTCTTGAGTAAACATTTTCAAATGGGTAGAGTTTGAACCTTCTTGAGTAAACATTTTCAAATGGGTAGAGTTTGAACCTTCTTGAGTAAACATTTTCAAATGGGCAGAGATGTTTAAAAACAATCACGGGAATGTCAGTTAAGCGGGAAGACAATTTGAATGTCAGTTAAGCGGTGTACATAAGAGCTGAATGCTCGACTCTCTCCATTATAAACAAACACACGTCATCTTTTCAACACAGAAAACCATCAATCAGTCAGCCTCGTGTTCAAATCCTGTATTAAGCAAATCTTGAAGGTGGTTAGAAAAATTATTAAAATAAATCACAAACAAAACTCGATCAAACCGTTACAATAAGAAAAGAAATAGCTCGTCATGAGATAAAGAAAAGCCATTTTCTCTTAAAAAAATCATTTCAACACCGACCCACGCACGCAGGGCCAACTTATCGAGACGTCGACATCCCAATAAAAAGATGTTATCATTTTTGAGCTTGTGACATTATGTCCCCATACTTTACTTGGTCATGACTCATGAACACTGTGATTAATACTAGTGGGAACCTACCATCAAAATTCCTCATTTTCCTTTAATTCAAAGAGAAAATAGCCTACATAACCAAAAACCATAAATATACCAAAATACTTAAGTTTTTAAAAAATATCCACAAAATTGCAAAATTGTAATCAGTGTTTGCGGACCGCAACCCCTTCATCGTCGTCGTCATCGTCCTCATAGTCTTGTTCCATTTGATTTTAAACTATGTTTGTTCCATTTGCAAGGAGGGGTTGTGATTCGCAAGCACTCCTTACGATCCGCTAGCCCTTCTTGCGGTCCGCAAGTCTTTCTTGTGATTTTATGGGTATTTTTTAAAAACTTAAAAAAAAATTTAGATATTTTGATATATTTAAAATAATTTTTGGTTATCTAGACTATTTTTTCTAATTCAAACCCCTGTAAAATATTTCAAAATTCACCATTCCAAATTTCCAATTAACAAAATCCAAAAAAATCCTCAAAAATACCATACCATATAAAAGAATCTTAATACCCAAAAATTAGCACACAAATTTTAAACCACAAATTCCCATCATTTTTTTTTTATATATAACTACAATTAAAAAGTTGTTAACTTTTTTGCATTTTGATAAAACAAAACAATGTAGTAACACAAATTAGTCAAGAATTTAAACAAATTTAAACAGATTTGTGTTAAATTATGTCTGGGTATTTTTTATTTATATAAAAATCTTGGGGTGATAAAAAAAATTAGATGGCAGAAAATGGGCAAGGAATAGAGGGTGCAATATTAGATGATATAATTAGCCGTTTGTTAGAATTCCGGCAAGCAAGGACCGTCCGGCAGGTTCAGTTATCGGAGACCGAAATCCGGCAGCTTTGTGCTGCTTCTAGAGATATTTTTCTTCAACAGCCAAATCTTTTAGAACTTGAAGCTCCTATTAAAATCTGTGGTAATTTTTTTTTAAATATACGTATGTATGTATGTATGTATGGATATCTATATGTATGAAAAATATGTGATAACCGAGCTGACCGGTTTCATGGCCGACATGACAGAAGGTAAATCATTGAACATTATGATTAAAGAGACATGGGTCCGGGATTTGAACATGGACCTTTGCTTTTATGCTGCATCTCCCCGTCACTAGGCTACCATCTAGGGGACTATATCTGTGTACGTGTGTATGTATATGTCGTTATGTGGTTTGTTTTGTGTTTTTGGTTTGTTTTGTGTTTTTATGGTTTGTGTTAGAATGTCTGTTCAATTGTTGTTGGTATTTTAGGTTAAGTTGGTTTGTGTGTTTTATTTGCTTGCTAGTTTGAAATGTTTTGATTTGTAAAATGTGTGTTATCTTAAAATATTTGTTTGATATCCACGCAATGATAGCCTAGTAGCAGGGAACATGCATCATAAATATGGAGGTGAGGAGTTCAAGTTCCCCTCTTCTTAGGCTATTGTTTATAATTGGAGGGACCTACAAGATATATGTTTCATATAGCGTGGTACTTGTGTAATGCGGCCATGGTGAATATTTCTGACAGTTTCTAGATTTTTTGGTGGTTTTCAACGGTTTTGGTGATTTAGAGTCTCTTTGGTGGTTTCCAACGGTTGTTTGTTGACTGGTCTCTCGTAGTCACCAACAATTTTAGTTGGTGTAGTCATGGCTAATAGCGTTGCTGGTGTAAGAGAGGGGAAGGGTGGTGGTGTATGAGAAGGTGAGAGGGTGTTGTGTCATATTTTTTATTAGGCGGGGAAGCGATTTTGTGTCTCATTTCGATTGAAGCTCCTTGATCTTAATATGGGGGCAGGGTAATGCTTCATATAATAGTATAGACAATAGAGATATAAAACGTATGCAAGTCTTGTGTTGTTTGGTAGCTGATTTTGTTTTCCAGTTTTCCTACTGTCTATATAAGTTGATATTAAAGATGGATGATGGTGTGTAATGGTGTTTGTGTTGAATCTTATGCTATAGAGATTAGTAGTTTCTATTGTGTATGATACTTAAACTTAATCCAAGTACCCATATAAAGATTATGGGCTAAATCGATTGATATGGCATATAAATGGTTGTGTGAAATGTAACTATTTGTTGGCTTGTTTTGGTAAACCAAGGAGGGTAACACTAGTAGTTGTGATATTCTTAACAACAATGAACGTATGTGGAAGGTGATTATTTGGGATGGAATGGATAAGGAAACTAGAATGACTAAGCTTTTGACGGGTGTACCTAAAAACAAGTATGGTACCAAGGTCATATTGGTATGTGTTGGAATTGAACTCCATGTTTTAGGCCAATATAGACTATGCTTGGGAATATCTAATGAGTTTAGGCATTGGTTGTGAGGATTTAAGCAGTACCTTAATGTACAATTGGTTATTAGTGCAACTGTTTTCGAGTTCCATCTATTCCTGTTTTCAGTCGTTTTATTTTCATATTCTGAATCTCGGGCTATGAAAGTTGACCACCTTTCCTCAAAGTGCTCATGCTGTAAGTACTACTGACGTAAGCATGATTCTACATTTTACCTAGGTAGGGATGGAGGGGAAGTTTTTCATTTATAAAATTTCATAAAGTTAAAGGGTTTTGTTTACTTCAGAACTAGGAGTGATTTATGGATTTGCAGACAAATAAACCAACCTAAATGTAAGTTCGAAAACGTACACCACGTATAGAACGTTTCTATTGTGTGATGCGCACCAGTAGCATTTCTGAAGGGGTTGAATGAGAAGCAGTATGGAAGGAGTTTTTTTTTTTTTTTTTTTTGGGGGGGAGGGGACTCATTCTTCAATCGTTAATCATTCTACATCTGTTTTTCACCACTTATATTTATATTCTTTCCTATCCTTCGATGAATCTGTGTAAAAGGCGGTTAGTTACTTGGAACGATTTCCGATTTCTCAACGGTGTTTGAAAATCGTTTAACTAGTGTGGGCGTGAAGTTTTGTTATTGACACCGTGACATGATTATGTTAATAATATTTGTACGGTATTTCACCTTTAAAAAGCCGCCGCCTAGGCGCTTCTACATGTTAGAGGAATCGCCTAGGCGTTACTCGGGCGCTCTTGTTACTTGAGGCGCTGCTAAGCGGTGACTAGGCACCGCCTAGGCGCTAATCTTTCCCTTTTAATATACTTTTATTTATACAATATTTTGATTTATTTTTACCATATCTTTCTTTCTCATAATTTTTAATTATATTTGTTATGTACTTAATAAAATTAAATTAAAGATACAAAATATTTAAGGATTATAATATGAATAAAATAAAAATTATATAATGTATTAAAGTTATATACAACATACAATATCATATTAATATATATTAATATCCTGACATTGATGCTCATTTTTGTGAAAACTTTTGGTATGCAAGTGAAGACGTGAAGTATCTTGTGTATTTTTGTCATGTAGAAGTGACTTTTAAGCATGTTTAAAGCATTTGTTTTTTAGAAAATGGAATGTAGGGGTGATGCATGTATTTAGCCAAAAATGGAGTTATTTACGTGAGGCGCTCGCCTAGCACCTAGGCTTTTTTGACCCTTATCGCCTCGGAGCGCCTATCTCCTTTTTAAACCAAGACCTATACAAATATCTAGGGGGATGTTTAGATCTCTTGTTAAGCTATACTGCGTGTTTCTGTTAAAACGTGATGCTGTTATATTGTGGAATCTTACAACGTGGTGTATTTGCTTCTATATACTTTTACTCTGATTTTATTCTTTTTCTACATTATTCGGCCTTCTCATTAAGTTTGTGTATCTTGTTTCAGAATGTTAGTTTTAGTGTCATGTTTTGTTTAGCCAACATGCTAGTTTTTCAGGGAAAAACCCAATTATGCTACATGGTACAAGACGACTGCTTGTTTTTTGATGTTTGTTCTGTTAATATCAGGTGACATTCATGGACAATATACTGATTTATTGAGGTTGTTTGAATACGGGGGTTTTCCACCTGACGCAAATTATTTGTTCCTAGGAGACTATGTGGATCGTGGCAAGCAATGTTTGGAAACTATTTGTCTTTTGCTTGCTTACAAAATCAAATATCCCGAGAACTTCTTCCTTTTAAGAGGAAACCACGAATGTGCTTCCATCAACAGAATCTACGGATTCTATGACGAATGTAAACGGAGATTCAATGTTAGACTTTGGAAACAGTTTACGGATTGTTTCAATTGTCTTCCTGTAGCTGCTCTTATTGATGACAAGATACTATGCATGCATGGGGGTCTGTCTCCTGATTTAACTAACCTAGATCAAATAAGGAACCTAACTCGTCCAACTGATGTTCCGGACACCGGTTTGCTTTGTGATTTACTTTGGTCAGATCCTAATAGAGACATTAAAGGCTGGGGAACGAACGACAGGGGAGTCTCATACACTTTTGGTGCCGATAAAGTGGCAGAGTTTCTAACGCAGCATGATATGGACCTTGTTTGTCGGGCCCATCAGGTTAGTTTACATTACATATGCTTTTCTGTTGATATATTAAATATCCCAAACTGTGCCAGTTGGGCATGTTGGGTAACAGGTTGAAACTGATTCGGATTAGAAGTGCTAATTTTTATATGGGTAAACCGGAATGGTTTGGTTTGACTGGCATAAATTTGTTCTTCTCTTGAGTGATTTTGAGAGGTTGTAAGTATATAATTACACGTGGGTTCATTTTCGACCCTTAGATATTTAAACCAAGTTTCTAAAGTTTACCCTTTTGACCTGTTAGAGGTCTAGTATAACCCAAATCAACTCAAGTAAATAGGCTGAAAACTTGAAGTTGCCACCTCTAAGTGATATCGTTTTTAGAGTTTGATGTAACGGATAAGTATCTTTGTGCAGGTGGTAGAAGATGGTTATGAATTCTTTGCTGATAGACAGCTTGTTACTATATTCTCCGCTCCAAATTATTGTGGTGAATTCGATAATGCAGGTGCAATGATGAGTGTTGACGAGAGCTTAATGTGTTCTTTCCAAATCTTGAAGCCAGCTGATAGAAAACTTAGACTTTTATGACTTGGTGACTTGGATACTGCTGTATTGGTAACCCAGAAGACTTATAAGGTTAGTATCGACTTTTTTCCATTGGCCAGAATATACTCTGTAACCATGGATTGTGAAATTTCATTATATGCCAAATTTAAAATAATCCAACAAAATTTTAAGGTTATCATATATCCAATGTTTGCTTTCACAACTTGTGGGTCAATCCAATTTTTGGGTATTTTGCTTTCATTGGTTGTTATATGAATTAATGTTCATATTGTCTTCCCTGATGTTTTCGGAAATTGTTTCTTTCTGGGTATTTTTGTTGTTTTTCTGTTATGTGTGAATCAATGAACTGATGTAATTATTCTTTTCCGATTTGAAGTTTTGAACTTGTTTTGTTCTGGCCTTTGTGCTTTAAAGATCAAACTTTTACTTAGAAGTTGTAGCCTGAACCTGATTTAGTAGAAAAATTCACTGGTGAAGGTAGATCAGTTGGTTGGACCACAATCTGAGTGGGCCGTTGGGTGAGCTTGATTTACTTTTCACATGGCTGGACAGGGGCACTGTGACGTATGGGGTTGCTGAAAAATCAACCTTTAAGACATTATAACGTGGCAAACAGCTTGTTGTGTAATGAAATAGAGCATCTTCGGAGCCCTGACCTAAAAACCTTTCATTTCGTGGTTCCATATGGGGGTTGCACTAGCAGCTTGTATAAATATAGTTTGGAATTGTTCTTTTATGTGTGAATTGTCATGGTTGTCCTTTGCTAATATTTTTCTTGAACTTACTTTTCACCCTTCCTTCTGTATTTTCAAAGACCAAGTTTTCAATCAGTAAAGCGTTTATTCTCTAATAAAAACTTGCATCATTCATCTTTACAATTTGTGTGTTGCATTGGAATCTGGATATTT
Organism: Solidago caesia; assembly: GCA_028566075.1. NCBI lineage: Eukaryota > Viridiplantae > Streptophyta > Magnoliopsida > Asterales > Asteraceae > Solidago > Solidago caesia. The sequence goes on from JAOXNX010000032.1 coordinate 13,799,756, forward strand.
TTGTGGGATTTTTCTTTTATGTGTGATTTGTGATAATTGTCCTATGATTGTTTGCAATTGCAGAGTAAGAGACGAGCAGAACAGCATGGAAGATTGTGGAACGGAAGCAATGAAGCATCTTCCAACTCCCGCTGCTGAGCTTTCTGTCAAGAACGTGTTAAAATATTTTTTTTTTGTCCGAGTTTTACTTTTATCAAGGTAAGGGTTGTTCCAGGATGTACACAAAATGCTAGAATTTATATTTAAACCACTATTAGTCGAGCCTTTTTTCCAATCTCTTGATGTGGCGATTTATGATGACACTGTAAATATATTTGTACGTAGTTGTAAATCGCAGTGATGTTGTGTTAATTGTTGTTCACACCTCCAAGTTTCCATACTCTTTAATCCCTTTGTAGTTGGTTGGTGGTTTATGAAGAATTACACCAAAGTACTAGTTAGATACATGTTAATGCGCTCTAATTTTTTATTTTATGAAGTTCATTTTCTCAAATAATATTGTCGATGTTCAGTTATAAGTCATTAAGCTTTTGAAATGACAAAAATAAAAAATAATTAAAAAAAATCTAGTCATTTAGGGAGGATAATAATAATAATAATAATAATAGCAAAACCCATAACTATAAATGTATTTATTACAAATTACTAAAACAAATAAAAACTATTATTTAGGTTTTTTTCATTTGTTTTTAAATATATAAAAACTAACATTAAAAAAAACTTGAGCTTATCACAATCAAAACTGAACTAAACCTGCAAAAATTTAAAAATTCTACAACATTTAAGCATATTGGAAAAAAAAAAAAAGAAACTGCTCAGTGCCGCCTTCCGCGGGTTTTGAGCCCCAATACCTCGACGGTGTATGGGGGG
>JAOXNX010000032.1:13800725-13817490 GCA_028566075.1 Solidago caesia
AAAATGGGTCTCCATCTTCTTTTATTTCTTTCTCATTTTCTTTTTACTTATAGTCGATCCTCCTCTGTTACTTTTTTGTAAGCAAATCAATTTTTTTATGTTTGGTTTTCTACAACAAGCATTACTCAATCATTTTTTTTTGTCTTCGTTCGAATTAAGAAAAGGTAAGAAAACCATTGTTTTTGTCTTCGTTGTTCATGCACACTTAACAAAAGCACTAATAAATGGATGTGCATCATCGGTTTTGTTATTTTACGGTTGTGCATCACCACTTTCATTAATCCAAGAATGTCTAGATTTTGTTAATTCACGGTTGTGTATCATCAGTTTTGTTAATTTACCACGGTGTATCATCACGTCCATTAATACATGAATGTCTAGATTTTGTTAATTCACGCTTGTGCATCATCAACTTTGTTAATTTATCACCGTGCATCATCACTTAGGTATATATGGAGAGTTACAGATGTGATGATATATCTTAAAATACCAAACTATAAATCAAGAGAAATAAAAAAAATACAATTTGATAAAACACTTTTTTTTATTTCCTTAATTAATTAAAAAATCTTTAATTTATATAGGAGAGAGAAAATAAATGTAGGTAAATGTCAAATATACCCTTAACCATTAATTTATATTTATATAATTAATATAAATCCAATTAATTAATTATCTTAATTAATACCTAGATCAAGATCCAACCGTCCACATTTTGTCTTATTTATTTTACATTAAGGTTTGTTTTACAATAACTAACCCCTATATAAATAGTATAAATATATAAAATTTGTTAACTCTCAATGCTGACAATTCTCCAACATTGTCACGTAGGATTTTATCCCATCAGCATTTACCATTAAATATTAATAATGATTTTTGGTACCAACATTTAATAGATTCTGGTTCAAATAAAACAAATATTAAAATAAAACAAATAAAACAATCATTTTTTTTTCACTGAAAATCGTTGTGCATCATAAAAATTTCCGTGCATCAGTATATATACTTGTGTTTTATGAATCTTCGTACATCAATATTATTATGATCAAATAACCAGAATTTTATTTTATTTATTTTACTTTAATACTTGTTTTATAATAACCAATCCCACATTTAATATTCACGGAAGTAATAATTCAATTAAATCCATACATGGAAAGGTTATTAATATTAGTATTGAATTATTGAATTAAATTATAATATAAAAATAACAAACAGGCAGGCAGGCCGGCAAGTACAAAGTAGAGAGTGTGAGTGTGTTTGTGCACGAGCACCAGATTCATTTCCATGGCTTCCATCATCGAATCTGGTTGGGCGGTACTTACTGTCTTTTATCTATTTGTTTTTTTCCAAACTGTCATCATTGTTTGTTTTTTTTCCTACCGTGAATGTGAATGTTGTTTTCTTTTTTTATCTTAGATTTGTGGCTGTATTGGTTTTGAATCTGTACACACACACACACATATTTCGTGCTAGTGTATATGGTAATGTATAATACGGGTAGTAGATTGATGGGTAGTTAAAGTTTAATATTGAAAAGTGAGAATTGGTTTGTATTTAGTTAGATTTTATAAGGTTTATGAAGTTTTGTTGGTGTAATTTGAGATTATTATTGTAGTATAATGCTATAGCACTTGCATGAGCGATTGTAATGGTCGCCGTTGTTGGGCAGCGGTGTTGCCGGCTTCGTCTGTTACGGGGCGTTGTCTGCCGCATTGAAGCCCAAGGCATGGAGCCACAGCGTAGGAGAGATGTGTGGTTGTTTTTGTTGGTTTCGTTTTTTTGATTGGGCATGGTACGATGCTAATAGCAATATCCGAGGTAACTCATGACCGGGAGGTTGGGTTGTGGGTTCAGGTCTCCTTATGGATAATTGTGTAAAATTGTGGCGATACGAGTCAAATATTTGCTTGTTGGAAGAGAGAAGTAATAATGATAATGAGGAAGATGTCATGAGATCTGGTTAGGTCGTATTATAACTTGGGATTTTATGTGAAGAACTTATTGAAGCTCCGGAAGCATACTATTTTCGTCCGGAGTCAGTTTGATGTAGACAATATAACATTGATTAAAATGCCTGCTTGCTTGTTTGTTTGAGGTTATCAAGGATCATTTATCAACTCCTAAAACGAGGTTGATGGGATCATGGAAAAAAAAATTATTATTAATAAGTGAAAAGAAAAGGTTAATATTATTTTACTTCTAGCGTGTAGCCTAGTTGATTATGGAGATTGGGCCGTTTGGATAGTATCAAGAATTAAGGAGGAACCTATTATTAGGGAAATTCGTTGGTAAGGTGTATCAGTTGGTTCAACTTGATTTACCTCCTGCATGATAGGTTTGGACGATCGAGCATGGGCTAGTTTGAGTTGCTGGAAATTAACTTTTTGGATTAGTAGGGAAAGAAACGAACTTATGTTGGGTCTAGGTGATAGCTTTTTACTTCTTTCACCTTAAAGGACATTATGTTTTTCGATCTTACCAACAATGTGCTATTCATTACCTAAAAGGTGTTTTGCCCTTTTCTACTTGCGATTGGGAAAGTATATGAGAAGAGGTGGGTGATGAAGATGTCCAGAATTAATAATTATGGATGATCCAGGGTGAGAGACCCTGTGTTCTTCTATTTATTGTGCAAGTAGAAATCTCACACTTAAAAGGGATAGATTTTCAGCCTGTTGTTATAGACTTATCTCTACAAATTCATGTTCGAGACCTTAGACTCGTACTTAAGTCAAGGCAACCTTAAGTCAGTACAACCTTGTGGTTCTTTATAGTATGTCACTATGTCAGCTAGTTGTGATAAAGGATAGTGGTTGTATAGTTTGAACAGGGGATAAATGCAGTATCCACTTCTGTTTTATGTTTTATTTTATTAATTTTTATGGTTTTGCATCAAGATGGGGGGAGCTAATTGCTGACCTTTCGTCTTATATCTTCTTTTTCCTACTTGCAGTATTTGATCACAAATTTCAGCGACTTTCAGTTGGCATGCTTTGGAAGTTTCTTGCTTCATGAATCTGTCTTTTTCTTATCCGGGCTTCCTTTCATTTACTTAGAAAGGGCAGGATGGCTTCGCAAGTACAAAATTCAGGTTTTTACTATTATATGCGTTAAGCCTTTTTTTTGGTTAAAACTTAATAGTGTTAACTTTGGACTTGGTTATCAATTGCCTCAAGTTTTATCGGCACTGTTAGTTTCTTTTGTTATTCAAATGACTAAAACTGTTTCAACTTAATCTGCAATGTGTTCTGTTACCAGTAATCAGAAACTGAACCTTTACCTGTAATTGAATTTTGTATAAGGCTTGAGATCATCATACTTGAAAGCTAAGAATAACAGTATTTTGATTAGTTAGTTAAGTGGTATGTGCAAATCTGAACGGAAGCGTAATCTAAGAACTCTTGATGAAGGAACAATTACATTTGTACTTTGTTTTGGACCTGATATATAACATTTTTATTATTCATTATTCTTTTGTTGATAAAACTAAAAATAGTTTAGGTGATGAGACAGTACAACAATTAGAGGTGCTACCCATGTGCAAGTAATGTACTCAGAATAAGTTCTCCAAAAGATTTGCATTATCAAACAAAAAATTGTTCAGGAAATTCAGAAATGTCAGATAATAAGTGTAGTCGGCTACAGCCTTTGCTGAGTTTAAATTATACTACGCTAGGTTGGACTTTCATTGATGTCTTGAAAGCCTTGCAAAGTTTGGGCAAATCTATAACGTTCACTGAATTCACCATTAAACTTATCATGATTCTTCTATGTAGAAGAAAGGGCTAAATTCCCACGATAGCATTGTCGCATGCTTTTATTCTTGTGCGTTTCAGGAGTTGTGATTTCATAATTTTGGCCTAAATGGATGAAACTTAGAGTGTGTTGTTGCTTTATTGTACATTGCCGCAATGTGACTTGCCCTAAAGTAAGTTGCTATTGTGTCACAAATCTAACCTAGAAAACCATGTGGGTGGTTATAGGACTATCTATTATCATTCTTCTAAAATGTATACGTTGTTCCTGTGTATTTTTTTTATTTTTATTCAAAAAGGTTTTCCCTTGGTTAAGGGTTACCCCGGGATGGCGAGCATTTTTGGCTCATTGTAGCGGTCTAACCGGGCTTTGCCCGTGGCTAGTTCCAACCATTTCCCTGGCCAACCCCAAGATATGAGGGCATGATTCGAACCTGAGACCTCTTGTGAGGAAACATGACTCCTTGCCACTAGACCAACTTGGTGATGGCTTTGTTCCTGTGTATATAGTCTGATAATTATTTTTGTTATTTTTGTAACTTGGGATCATCTGCAATACCTTTATAGATGAAATTAATTTTTTCATTTTCTTATGCAGACAAAGAATAACACCACGGAAGCTCAACATAAATGCATTACTCGGCTACTGTTGTATCATTTTTGTGTAAATCTGCCTGTTATGATTGCCTCTTACCCTGCCTTTAGATTCATGGGAATGCAAAGTAGTCTTCCGTTGCCTTCCTGGTATTTTCAGGTCCTTTATGTACTACAGCTTTACTTGTACATTGTTGTTTGGCTCTCTAGTTGCCACTGGATTGACCACGTCCCTTAAAAAATAATTATTTTTTGCCGTTTTCTCTTTAGAGAAATATTATTTGTTTATTTAGTTATACTCTTTTTGTCATGATTTGTTTACCTTTACGATGTGCAGGAAAGTAATATCAACCCAGATACTATTCTACTTCATTATTGAGGATTTTATATTCTACTGGGGACACAGGATTTTGCATACTAAATGGCTATACAAACATGTCCACAGCATCCATCATGAGTGAGCAAACACGCCTGTGTTTGGATTACCTAAAATTAATTGCATTGTCTTTTTACTTTTTATTGCTTTAAGGAGGTGGCAAGATGGGCCGGCCGGACTGGGTAATGGATCAAAATGGATTTGGTTTAAAATAGATCATTTTTTTGTCGAAACGGGCTGGGTCAGGATGACCCACACCTCTTTTGTGCATTTCGTTGATTTCTTTTATAAATAGTTAATGCGTTAAATATGATTACAAAAACGCTAGTACTGCAACAATAATCTAAATCTCTTGAATAAAGTGATTTAGGAGGTTGAATGCATTAAAATAAACTCGGGGGAGACTTTTAACTCGTTCAACCTTTCGATTTGAACCGTTTTGAGATAGAATACAGCCCAAGTTGACTCATTCATAAGAAAACGGGCCAAGATTGCCACCTCTACTTTATGTTGCATTTGTTGATATGCAATCAATACTTGACAGGTATGCAACACCTTTTGGATTGACTTCGGAATATGCTCACCCTGCTGAAATATTATTCCTTGGTTTCGCTACAATATTTGGTCCAGCCATCACGGGGCCTCATCTGATAACACTTTGGTTATGGATGGTAGTAAGAGTTCTTGAGACAGTTGAGGCACATTGTGGTTATCATTTCCCGTGGAGCCCGTCAAACTTTCTTCCTTTATACGGGGGGTTAGTCTATGCATAAACTTATGATTCGTCTTTTGTAATTTGTACTTTCAAATCAGCCACTTGTTTTCAGAATCACCAACATTATGCTAACAAACGGCCCTTTTTATGAAATTTTTAGTTCTGACTTTCACGACTATCATCACCGACTTATCTACACTAAGTCTGGAAACTACTCGTCAACTTTTGTCTACATGGACTGGTAAGACTCTAGAATACTCTTGTTTGACCTTGGACCGTAATCTTTTTTGCTTTTTCGCACCAACTGCTACAATAAACAACAATATATTCATCATTGAGCCTGTAAGCTCAATCTGTCCTGCCTGTAGGCTGCAAGTGCCTGGTTTGTTTGGTAATAAGTTACACACTACGGCAATACTGTGTGTGTGTGCTTAACTAACTTGTATATGTTCTTATATGGAATGTTAGAGGTCACAAAAAAATGGACGGGTTGTGCACTTTAGTTGCTGATTCAAAACGATTAATTTGTTGCGATTGTGTTGGGTTGACCCGAAACAGTTTTTCACCAAAGAATTGTAATTTGTTTCTTACAACTTGAATAAAAAGATTTAGAAGGTTTTGTGTTAAAAGTTTTATGCTTTACGTTCAGCCCATTTGGCATTTTTATTTTTTAGCCATTTTCTTTTATTTATCCATTTCATCCATTGTAGATTAAACATCCAAAATCAGCCCATTTATAATGGAATGTTTAGAAATGGCCACCTCTGATGAATGGGAAGGGTAACACAAGGAATTGCAATATTGTTTGTTGTCTGAACTTGTATTTTTTATTGTTTATCAAGCCGGATTATGTGTTTTCTGGCATCATATTGTATAATAATGACATCCTTTTCTCAGGCTATTTGGGACAGACACCGGGTACAGAAAACTGAAGGCATTGAAGAACGAAGAGGAAGCCAAGTATAAAGAGATTTAGTAGCCCGAAATGTTTTTATATTAGACTGTTTTCACCATGCATTTTGACAAAGGTTTCTTCTTTTCTTGATTGTGAATTTGTTTGTTTCTGTAATTTTCTTCTTCAATGATGCATATCAGTGTATCATTATATCAGCAACAAAATGTAGGCATTTGATCCTTTTTACGTCGCCGTGTTTGTGGGTTCTAACTATTGTTGCATGTGGTGTCCGTCTAAAGACTTTATAAGACCAGTGCTGATTGTTAACTGAAAAGTCTTACTAGATTTTTCGCTTTTCATACCCCATGAAAGACTCGGTCAGGTCAAGAACAACCACTGAAAATCTCAATCTGACAGACTGACACTGTTGTAATATACTTCTTGTCTTCTTGAATTAGGGTGTTTGGCGGGAGGTAACGGTACTGAGTAGGAAATTTGACGCAACTGAACCAAGAGCCCAAGCAATTTAAACTGCTTTAGTACTGGTTTAGAACCAAGCTTGACCGTAAGCTTAATAGATATTCATTTGTTTAGAACCAAGCTTGGCCGTCAGCTTAATACATGTTTAGTGTTTTATAGCATTAAAAATACCAAGTATAAAACAATGTTTCTGGTTTGAAGTGGTTTCATTTTGGTTTTGGCCAAAAACGGATAATTCTGAAAGCCAGATGTTTTCTTGAAAATGCATTAACATTACAGTTTTTGTCTAGCAACATTTGAGATGATTAATTAAAAGCAGAATATTGTACATGGAAAATGGATTAATTAACGCAAATGTCTAGTGGCACCGAAGTACTCGTTATATCACAAATAAGACCATCAATAATAGATCTTTTTTGTTTGATAGTGTTATACCAAATCACCACACCTTCTATTATTATATTTCAAACTTATTTATACGTATAGTAAAAAAAAAAAAATCAGGCACACAATGAGAAACCCCTATCACTTAGAGATCTGGAGGGGAAAACTCACCCCCAGACCCATCATAGGTGAAAATTAAATACATGTGGCCACCCCAAATATGCCTAGGGTAGGACTCGAACTCTTGACCTCTTGTGAGGAAAAAAGCCTTCTTGCCAATAGATCATTTGGTGATGGTTGATCACCCCTACTCTCAATCCACGAGAAAGCATACATTTTGAGAGAAGCAAGGAGTTGAATATTCAATTTTGAATATTGAGAAAATCATGGAAGTGAATATTCAGTATTGAATGTTGAGAAAATCCGGGTTTTGCTCAAACTGAACCCGACCCGAACCAATTTCTAACTGGTTTTTGGTCAAACGTGGACCCTTTTTTACCGGGATTTTTCCCTTTTTTTTGCCCAAAACCGAACCGTCCCGATCTCTACCCGGTCTGAATACCTGAATACCCAAACCGGTTTCAAACCGCCGGATTTTCCAAAACCCGAACCGGTTTTGGTCAAACCCGGTTTTTTTGGGAACCTCTAGGTGGCACCATGGATGGGTTAGGTTATGGGTCAGAATGGGCAATTTATTTAGTGGATCAAAACAGGCTGGGCTTGGCTGCGTTGACCACAAACACTATATTCATCATATTGTTTCAATAAAAATTTAAATTTCAAATTAAATAGATTTAGCCCTTTAGGAGCTTTTATGCATCAAAAATAGTTTGCGTACTCGCTCAACTACGTGACCCGTTAAGCAATAAAATACTAATCAACTGATTGATAAGTAAGCAAGTTTACATTGCCACCTTCATGAACCACAGTCAGTTTACATGCAGTTTCAGGGTAGATACTTGCGGTATAATTTTCATAATAAATATATTTGGCTGATAAACGTCATTTTTGGTGGAGCAGTGGGATTGATGGGAAAGGGTGGAGGGGTTTCTGAAACTGCTGAGAACTTGTCACACATGACCATTGATTCAGCTAGAGTGGCTCCCAGACAGCAACAACAGCAGCGGGTGTATAAGAGCTTATTGTGTCCTGGGAAGTCTCGTGATATATATTATCAGCATGGCAGAGCTTATTGTAGCAAAGGTTGAGTTGTTTAAATCCTTATCAATCTACTAAATTAACAAAAAAGATTTTGATGAAAACTTTAAAACGCCAGGAATCATGTTTCACTATTACGATTTTAGGCCTTAGAATCGCACCATTACCAATAACAAAAGTAATATTCAATCTGGATCAATAATTTTATGATTCATGTCTCTCATTAATTACGAGATTACCATCGTGGAGACCAAATGCATGTGATGAAACATATGCAAATTTAATTATCCTTATACAAAAAACAAATCATACAATATCTAATTAATCCGTACATCGTACAATTATTAGGACTAAGGCCCCGTTTACTTTTTACTTAATAAACTTAATAATTAAGAACTTAATACATTAAGTCAAATATCATGTTTCTTTTTTTTTACTTAATAAACAAAAATAACCATCAATTACCTATTTATTACTTAATACCTACCAACATTATTTATGCATTCAGTCACTTAATACACTCAGTACTTAATTAATAACTAAAAAAAGAAACGGGCACTAAGTATTTGTAGTTAAAATAAACTTGAAGAAGAAAACTAATGATAAAATGAGAATAAGTTAGATTCGAGTTGATTCAACGATTTGTTCCAGAAGGTTACGCTTAATTTTCAATAACACTATTTTATCTCCATGCGTTGTGTGAAACCATTTATAAGAGTTTTATCAATCTTAATGTTTATAAAAGATAGTCTTTCTAGAATTTAATTGACCAATCACAAATGTTTAAATTTTTAATTGATCAATCACAAATGTTTACATTTTTAATTGACCAATCACAAATGTTTAAATTTTTAACTGATCAATCAGAAAGCATTCAATTTATTAAATTTAACTTAAGTTCAGTTTACATAAAATTGAATTTTTCCACCTAAAAGATATCTACAATTTATTAAATTTAATTTATACAATGTAAAATTAAATTGAACATAATATGGATACACAAATTTTATTTTATTTTTATTTTTGATGTTTGTATATATTTGCCTTTATTAAGGAGACAAAATTTGTTTTGAATGTACATTATATTTTGAAATTTATGCGTGACTAAAAATATCATTCTACACAAAAAAAAGTTTTTTAAACATTTTAATATCGTTATTTTAAATATACTATGTATATACATGAGACTAATTGGTGAGTGCGAAATACATTATTGTTTAAACTATTTCGATTTTGCTATTGCGGGGTTCAAGAGACAATGCCTTTAGATGGGATCTCAAAATCCTCTCACGAAATCTTTGAATTCTTCCGTTTAAGTTGTGGCAAGTATTGGTAGATTTCATATGTAAATTAACTAGATTGTAGTTTCGTGTATACACACATTTAGGTTAAAATAGCAATGTTAAAATATTTAAAATTGTTTTTTATTCGTAGTAATATTTAGACATGAATATGTATATATATATATTATTTATATTTAAATAAAATTTAAAACCTAATGTAAAAACAAAGCAAACTTTGAAATTCTTATTGCCGTATTAAATTTACAATTGTATATATACTAGATTAAATTAAGAATATTATATGTTAACGTACATGCATTTTGATGATGTATAGATCGTGAATATTATTATTGATAAAACTATTCAGAAGTTTAAATACTTATTCCACCTACCCGTATCTAAACAAATTAAATAAATATCAACAAAATACAATAAATAAGTCTAACTAAAATTAAAAGTATTACATCTTAAGTGTTAACTAAAAATTGTGTTTATCCGTATTATATTCAAGTTTACTTTAATTTAAATAAATTTAATTTAACTAGCATGGTACCCGCGCAATGGGACGGTGGTGATGACGGAGGCGGTGTGGTGGTGGCGGCGGTGGTTGGTAGTGGTGGTGGCGGCGTTGGTGGTGACGGCGGTGTGATTATTATTGTAAAGGTAATTGATGTAAAATGGGGTAATGTAGTTATTTTAGGAGTTGAGAGATCTATGTTGTAAATTATTTCATTAAGGGTATTATAGGTATATTGGTTAATTATAAAAAGAAAGCTTTTGAAATTAAAGGGTAATTTGAGTATTTTAAAGATAGAAAGTTGAAAAAAATGGAGAGAGAGGGGCGAGGTTGCTCTTTTATATTGTAGTATAGAAGTATGCGTGGGCGATGTACAACAGCCAAATATGTTTTAAGTTATTTTGTAAGTACATACGGCTAAAAGGTTGGCGTTGACGGCGTCTGACATCCGTGATAGTTGTGTAAGAGAAAGATATAATGGTATAATACTACAAAGTTGAGTTTTTGTTGTTTTCACATTTATTGCTATGTTGACTTATTAATTTATTTATTATAAAATTTTGTTTTAATTAATTTGAATTTGTTTTGAATAACAGATTTTTTATTAAATTTTATTAAAGTATTACATACATGCGTAAAATAATAAAATCTATGTATTTAAAAATTTAAATTTTAAAAAAATCACTCAAATATTTTAATAACGTAATATACATAAAATATTGACTAGAGAGTGATTTGTAAAAATATTACCGAATGGATATCAAAGATAAAATTCTTGTTTTCCTAAAATATTTCATTTAATTAGTATATTAGCATATCAGTCCCCACATAAATAATACGTTAAGACCAATTTATACCGAATTTCACCCTATGTATGTTTCTAAAGAAAAGAAGAAAAACATAGGGCTCTCTTATTTCTACATTTCTTTTCCAAATATACCTTTCAATATACAATAAATAATGCATAGTGTACATCTATTTATTGCATAGTAAAAGATATATCTATACTACTTTTTAAAGCATTTTGGATAGTGTCTTAAATTTTGAATTTTTCAACGTTTCCATATTTATATTATTTTTGTATTTTATTTACTTAATCATTTATATATAAATGTTTTATAACTAAATAACAAACACAATTATATACATGTGTTTTGGACAACCCAAAGTCAGAGTAAACGGTCTACAACGCTGTCCGTCGTCACCTCTTGTGAAGTGTCGTAACTGAAATTTACAAATATTATCAAAATTAAGAAATCATCTATGACCGCACATTGTGCGGGTATGATTTCTAGTATTAATATAAGGATATGATAGTATAGATCTTAAAATTTCAAAATATAATTCCATGTAAAGTAAGGAGTATAAGGATAAAACTCCTGATCTAACAATTTTGAATTTTAGTAGAGATTAAACAAAGATTTTGTCATTATACGTCTAGGAATCAAATGCTAAGATTCTTTTTCCTCGACAAAAATAGTTTATAGGTCCAACATTATTATAATACCAACTATATTATTTGTCTTGATACGTATTTGTCTTTAACAATGGAGTTTTTGGTTTGATTACTAAAATCACTTATATCTACTTTGGATCCCAGATAAAAATACATCATTCTATACATACATTTTGTGAATACAAAGTTTAACTATTGATTGACGCATTTCATTTTCAATTCCATCCGATTTGGCACAACACTAAATATATTCGACATATACATGTTTCCTTATGAAAACCGCTTATCTGATTATTTGGACGTAAAATAAGCGGTTCGAAGCAACTTATTTAAAAAAAGATAGTCTTTGATAAGCATTTCGAAATAGCCACACTAGCAAAAATGCTACACTAGCAAAATACGTATAGAAAAAAAGGGAGTAAAATCTATTGTGTAAGTGCATAATACCTCCTTGGCGATTTCATTGGAACTAACGACCACCATGGAAGTGACACCAGTTTTAATGGAATAAATAGGCCCATACATATCTGCCCATTTTGTAAATGTCATATATGGTTTCTTTTCCTTTAACTGCAGTAAATTCCCCAATACGGGTCCCCCTGGCACCGCTGTATGAAAGATTTCCAATCACATCATTATATATCATCATCAAAAATATTTCATCATAAAAGCATATACGGTAAATAATTTGGTTAAAGCTGTTGAACTATCATATTGACAGTTATAATTTTTATTTTCAGACTAGCTTATCATGTTACCAATCTTATGTGATGTGGGTCATGCCAATAATGTCATAATGGTACATTTAGTAAGTTACCAAGTATGTGTGATGCTCCAAATTGTTTGATGCCCAGTGCCGTAGTCTACTATCCTAGGGCCGGGCCGGCCCTGTTAGTAACCTAAGAAGAGTTTTTTTTTTTTTTAAGGTCAAATCTACTCTATACCTATACTGCTTCAATAAACAACACGAAAAAATGTCGGTCGTCTATTTTCTATTACCAACTGCGCTAACTAAATTGATCCTACAAAGGAAAGTTAATTAGCCAACTTGAATTATTTTTTTTCCCCAAACTAAGATAAATTTTCAAAAAGGATGCAATCTCATTCAGGTCCTTGCAAAATATGAAAACTACGTAAGTATAAATTATTGGGACAATTTGATATTTAATGATATTTAATTAATGATATTTAATGTATTTTGGATGTAATAAAGTTTTAGGTTTTTTTATTGGGACAAAATGAAAAAAACTCAACAAAATAAATCATTTCTTTCCTTATGCAGTTTGTCTTTTTGTAGGTAAAATTGACATTCTCGTAATTAAAATTAGCATTCACCAGACAGCTCAGGTTGCACTGTGTGCAATTAGGTTATTATTTATTGAACAGTAAAATTTCACAAATGTTAAGGTGCAGTTGTCGATATTGTACATTATAAATCTTTTTAGATATTTTAAAATTATTTTAAAGTACGGATTAAATATAAAGCCGACTAAAGAAATAACGAAAGAGTTAATATAACTTTTTGAACTCATTTTTTAAAGCCAAATTTCATTAACCAAGCCAACAACGGTAAGATGGCGGGACCTTTAGAAAGGCAAAATCTCACCTATCTTTGAACCGTTAGACCAAGAGCTCATTAGTAATAACTTTTTGACTTAAATCCTAAATATTGTTCACATTCGGATTAAAAATTGAAATAACATTTACTGTACATTATTTACATGGGGTTTTATATCTTTTCTTAGTATCATATTATAAGACGGTCGATGTGTATCTAATTATGGTACCGGGGCTAAGGTTTCCCCATTACCCTTTTATATATATATATATTATAAGAGGGTTATCTTTTTAATTAAACATTAAATGCCTATATTGATTTTCACAGAGTTAAGGCTTACTGGTATAAGGCGTTTTGAAGCCTTTTGAAGCCCCAATCCGCCCCAATCCGCCCCGCTACAGGATCCCCCGGGGCGTTTTGCCTCAAAATTTTTTCCCCCCGGCATGAATTTGCCGCCCTCTTTCCAAAGGTTTGTGTATGTGTGTATATATATATGTATGTATAGTATATATACACTTGTCGCCCCTTGCCTCCTTACTCCATCATTTTTGGGGGCTTCTTCTCCTCTTACGCAAATGCCACATGTCGCAAGACGCACTCCCCATCAAAACGCCTTATACCCATTAGTCTAAGAAAACTCAAAAAATTTAAAAAACAAGAAACACTTTAAAAGAAAAAGAAGCTTGGTGCGTGTGAGATTTTGAAAAGTATAAAATTACACTCATCTCATCATATTATCATATGACATCACATTACATAATTATTATTTTTTATTAAAATATAATACCATATATAACTTGATATCAAACTTTGTTTACTTTTTACTTAATAACCTTAATAAAAAATACTTAATCCATTCAGACAATTAAGAATGTTTCATTTTGATTTAATAAACAATAATAAACGTCAATTACCTATTTATTATTTAATCATTACGTATATTATTTATACATTTAGTCTCTTAATCCACATAATTAAAAAAATAAACGGACCTTATACATTTATAAAACTTAAAATTTGATCTAACTGTTAATATATAGACTATAGTTAGATTTGAGAAAAACAGGCATCATATGAGTGATCACATAATATAGACATACATATAAACATATATGAAGGCTAATGATTCTTGCTCGTTTGGTTTGAGTTTGCCTAATAATGGTCCAAATATCTCGCATTTATTATACGCGGATGATTGTACCATTGTGGGTGAATGGTCGGTTGAAAATGTTAAAAA
Organism: Solidago caesia; assembly: GCA_028566075.1. Classification (NCBI taxonomy): domain Eukaryota; kingdom Viridiplantae; phylum Streptophyta; class Magnoliopsida; order Asterales; family Asteraceae; genus Solidago; species Solidago caesia. The sequence continues at coordinate 13,815,140 of JAOXNX010000032.1, forward strand.
AGTTGCTAGAATTTTGAGAGTTTTCTTTTTATGTTCCGGGCTTAAGATAAATCTAGGAAAGTCAAATCTTTTTGGAGTTGGTGTGGGTGATATCGAAGTTATAAGCATGGCTAGGTTGGTTTCGTGCAAAGAAGGGATGCTTCCTTTTAATCATCTCCTTTTAATCATCTCGGCATTCGTATTGGAGGTAATATGAATAAAATATCTAGTTGGGATTTTTTGTTTGACATCTTTGAAGCCCGGTTAGCTAGATGGAAGGGTAATTGTTTATCTATTGGGGGGGGGAGAGTCACTTTGATCAAAGCCGTTTTAGAAAGCCTTCCTAATTATTATTTTTCTTTATTTAAAGTGCCGGAGTCTGTGATTAATGGGTTGGAGTCGATTATTAGGAGATTTTTGTGGGGAGGTTCAGAAAGTAATAGAAAGATTAGTTGGGTTGCGTGGGATCGGGTTGCCTCTCCTATAAAATACGGTGGTTTGGGTATTACTAGATTAAAAGATTCTAATGTGGCTTTGTTAAGTAAATGGATGTGGAGATATAGAAATGAGCCAAATGCTTTATGGAGAGTGATAATTGATTCGCTCCATGGATCAAATAGGGGGTGGTCGTCTATTCCGGTTAAGAAATCTTTACCAGGGGTATGGAATTCGTTAGTCAACCTGATCGACAAATACAAGGTGGTGGGAGTTAAACTTTGTAATATGTTTAAGGGAGTTTGTGGTAATGGCAACTTTATTCGCTTCTGGCTAGATCCGTGGTTACTTGAGATACCACTTAAAGATGAGTTTCCAGAGATTTTCAAGATGGAAAAAGATTAAAAAAAAAAAAAAAGTGTAATCAAAGATCGGTTTTGCAATGAGACTAAGAGATTTATTGGTAGTCCGGAGTGGTATCTTAATCCTATTGGTGTCGAGTTGCTTGCCGAGTGGATTAGGTTCAGCCCCTTATTTGATGATGTTCGATTAAACGAGTCGAGTGATAGATGGACTTGGCTTGGGGATAAAAAGGAGGAGTTTTCGGTGAAAAGTGTTAAAAAGTTTATTAGGAGTGGTATGGATTATAGCCAAAGAGTTGTATTCAAATGGGTGAAGTCGGTCCCGAAGAAATGTAATATCCTCGTGTGGCGTGCTAGCCTTGATCGTCTTCCTACTCGAATGGCACTTTTGGCTCGTAATTGCTTGTCTGGATCTTCTTCTTGTGGTCTTTGTGATTCAACTGACGAAAAGGTGCAACATCTCTTTTGCAATTGTAATCTCACTCGTGAAGTTTGGAATAAGGTTGGTCTTTGGTGCAATATGGGGAACATTACGGTTTCTACAATCAACAACATTTTGGAGTTATGCAACAAAGCAGGTTTGAAGAAACAAGCGCGTAAAGCCTTCAAATGCATTGTTTTTACTTCTTGTTGGTGCATTTGGAAGACGAGAAACAACAAGATTTTCGAGCAATCGTTGGTTTCTTGTGATTTGATTTTTCATGAAATTAGAATTATAGGTTTCTTGTGGTATAAGACTAGATTGAAACAAGGTAGTTTTAGTTGGGAGGATTGGACTAATTTCAATGTAAATTAATTTTGTATTTTGTTGCTACTCTGTAATTGTGGAGTAGTGTGATTAATGTGAATGATATATACTTGTCAAAAAAAAAAACATATAAACATATATAAACATATCTTTACTCCCTTATTGAACAAACTAGCACTTCATCTTTTTCAACTTTCTACCTTTGAAATACCTAAAATGCCCTTACTAATATAAGTAACATTATTCATGATTCCATTGAATACCCAATATACTCTTAATGAAATTAATTTACAACATTTACCTTTAATTTCTAAAATAACTACACTACTCCTTTTACATCAATAACATACACTACTTGCCGCCGTCGCCGCCACCACCACTAACCGTCGCCGCCCGTCCGCCACCATCACGCCGTCGCTACCACCATGTTCCCCACGTGGGTATTCATCTATGGAAGTTAATATTTCTATTGTCATATTTGTTGTTTAATTTTTATTCCAACCTATGCTTTTAAGATTCAAACCTTGTAAATAAATAACAAGATTTAATCATAAAAACAAATAATCAAAGTTTATATTAACTAACAAGACCAAAATAATTTGTTATTCAAATGTTTTAAAACTTTTTTTTTAAGAAACTGTCAAGATAATCAACCAAATGATAAAATAGTTACAACCATATTGTAAAAAATAAAAACAAAATCTAATATTATTTGGTTGAACATGAATATCATGGCAAAAATGAAAATGAACACAAGCACAACATTTTATTTGTTTTGATAAACTTAGATATATATCATTATCACAATTATCTTATCAATATTTATT
>JAOXNX010000032.1:13823156-13834364 GCA_028566075.1 Solidago caesia
CCCCCCCCCCCCCCCCCCCCCCCCCGCGCTAGGCGATCCGACCAATTTACTCCCCTTAAGCGACTTGTATGGAACGCCCTTATTTGCTTGTCTTTTTGAATTTCTTAGGCTTGGTTAAATTTTTATCTATTGAATTGTTTATGGATTTTTTTCCCCCAATTGTTTCTTCATCAGTGAAGAAGATGAAGATGAAGATGTAGATATAATATATTTGATTCAATTTTTATTTTACCCCCTGAACTATTATTATATTTACATATTAGTTTGAATTTTTTTTTAAACTTTATTTTTTAATACAAAGTATATTGATTATTAATATAACATATTTTTAAACATTACATAAAGTATTTATTTTTATATTAAAATGTAATGGTTTTTATTTAATATTTAAAGTGTGAAAGAAATCTAAAAAAATCAATCATTAGTTAGCAACACATGTGACATGTGACATGACGCAACATTTGACATAGCGCCACAAGACGCAAGTTGCCCCATGTTGGGTAGCCTCCACTCCTCTTAGCCTAAAAGTGTTTGTCCGGTTAGTGGGCGACTTGAAACGTTCCTTGGCATTGAAGGATGTTGTTGGGCGCATTGGGAATTGCGACACGAGTTCACGGCTTAAATTTTGGTTATATAAAATGTTTCGATTTAAGTTTAAGTCAAATTTTTAATTTTAAAGTTTATGTCAAGACAAGTTGTTAAGGGTCGGTGTCCAGTTTAGCCAACTGTCGGCTTAAGATTATGGTTGATGGTAGTGATGTAATATATGGAGTTGGTGATGGTTATTCTAATAGATGTGTTATTTTTGTTTGTTAAGGATTTTTTTTTAACAATTAAATATTACACTAAATTTACTTATACTCTTAAAACTACTTCAAATATCCTTATGTTAAGGTTTGAACCCTGTTTTTTTTTTTTGCAAAAGACACAAGCCTCTAATAAATAGACTAAACTCGTATTGGCATTTAATCGGATGGTTGACATTTCTATTACATTAATGACCAAATTTATTTTCATTTATAAGAAAAATTAATTTGGTTGTTGTAAAAATTAAAAAAATTTAAAACCCATACTATATGTAAGGAACATGCTAACTTTAGCCTTAATAATTGTCATTAGCGTGCTAAAAAATTTATATCGTATCTTTCATATTAAAAGTATACTTTTTGAATTTTATGATAAAAAATATAACTATTTATACAAGTTGTCATTAGCAAAACCCATTATAAAATAATAGAAATTGCTATTAATTTATTTTCTTTTATCATTACTTATTGAAAAAAAGTTTTTTAAATTGTCTTTTTTATTTATTGACAATTCTATTTTCATAATGATTAATCTTGTCAAATTAGAAATAAAACTATTCTTATATTTTGCTCCTTATCATGTATCTAAATATTTTTCGTTGCACAACTTAAGTTTGTATTTAAAAGGTATTTATAAAAAAATAATATTTTAAATAATAATAAATGGTAGTTATTCACAAATCAAAGTTTTATTACCTTTTCAAAATCGGTGAAAAAATAAGCACCAAATAATATTATAAAACTAATATAGTGTTCACGCAATGTAGCGTGAGTAAATTCTTTCCATTAGCGGTGTTAAAAAAATTTGGTGGTAGTTGTCCCATATAATTTAATTATGTGAAAGATAATATAATTTGTTAATATGCTAATTTCACAAAAGATAGTTCAGGTTTAAATATTTAATAATATTTTAAGTGTATTTTAAATTTCATAAAGTCTGCTTATTTTTTATAAAAAGTGTTCTTATGTTATTTTCATAATTAAATTAATTAACTTAACTAAAACAAAATAAGTTGGTAATTAAATGAGTTAATTATAATAGTTAAGAAGTTTGACTAAATATATAAGAAAACTAATGATTAAATTGAAGATGTAAGAATATATTAATAATTTTTAATCTTAAAAATTTAAATAAAAATGTAAAATATTTATAATGTATTATAGATGAGATGCTTTTAATTATATTTCGTAGGTAAAATTATTTGATCTAATAAAATACTAAAATGTACGTAGATATCCGTAATAAAATTATAAAACCTCATATTACACTACTAAGATTGATTAGTAAAGTAATAAACTAGTAAAAATTTATACTTTTAGGTTTTTCGGTTGTCATTCAAATCGTGAACTGTAACCGAACTGACAAACCTAAATTATATTCAGTTTGATTAAACAAACCGAAAAAAAATAAAAACATTAAGTTATCCTTAAATCAGAACAGTTTATCCATTTTGAAAACTTGTTAACACCCCTAACTTTAATGCTTAACCAATATGTCTTGCCTTGTGTGCAGTCTAATATTGTTATGGCTAAATTTGCGATTTTGAGGCCATTTTCATCTACGTTGACGAAGCCTACGTCGAAATCGACTAATATGCTCTTACATATCATACCATTATCTTTAAAAATATATTAAAAATGGATTGGACTAACCTTCTTATGCAACCTTCTTATTCATCTCATGCACCTTCACAAAAGCTATACCGTCTAAGTTAATATTTGCTACTCTGTAAAAGTGTAATATAATATAAATAAATAAGAATTCTTATTTTCATATTTTCAAAAATGTAGATTGACCAACGAAGTTATTCTAGTTTTAAGGTTAAAGGAAGAAAATAGTTTCAATGGTGCTCACGACTTGATTCATCTCAGTATTTAGTTAAATCTCAAAGAAAATATGCATTTTAAGTTTCGGGGTACATTCAATTGGACCAAGACTCTAACTGGGATGGTTAGACATGACTAAACCAACCTTATTTTGGCTAGTTCAATGGTTTAGTTTCTTTTGGATTTTTATACCTGATTATTTTAATTGCTTAATTTAAAAAAATAATGAAACATATATGTAAAATTCATAAGCTTTAATTTGTCTAGTCAACTCAACTACTAACACATGAATTTCATTCTTTCTCTTTCTTTACATGAATTTCACCTTTATACAAGCTATACCTTTCGTCGCTACGTTGAAATGGTTATATATGACCGAGATGGTCACCATACCGGCCCTGTTTTGGCCGATTCGGTGGTTTGATTTCTTTTGTTTTTTGATACTTGATTGTTTTAATTTGCTTAAATAAAAGATTAATAAAACGTAGGTTTAAAATTTATATATCTAAACATATCTACTCAAATCAATTATTGACACATGAATTTCGTTTTGCTTCTTTCTTCATCTTCATCTTCAACTTCAATGCAATGCCGGTAGCTATCAACACATGTAACAATACAATTGATTCTTGTTTTCTTTTCTTAAAAAAATGGGCCAAATCCCCATACCCACGGCTAAACAATGATTTCTACCAAATGAGTTTTGTCCAAAAAATGCTTCAATCTTACTTGCAAACAAAAACAATCACCCAAAACTTATGAACACAATCTAACAAATGAGTTTCAATTACAATATCATTTATTCTTACGTTTGGATGATTTTTTTTGTGATTTTCATTTCATTTTCGGTCATTTCATTTTTTGGTGAATTACAATTACATTTCAATTCATTTATACAACATCATTTAATCTTACCTAAAATACAAATTAATTCAAACTACTCAAAAATAATGGAGGGAATAAATAAAAAAGGTTATATATAATTTTTTCTTACGACAAAAAGAAAAAAAAAAGATATATATTAAATTACATTAAAGAATAAATATTAAATTCAATTCCCCCACACACAAAGTAGACACTACACAATCTCGTACTTGACGATCTTCGCCACGTACCCCCCCTTTTTACCAAAACCCCTCCAATAAATAAAAAATCAAAAATCAAAAAATCAAATTTAAAAAAACTGACCACATGCGTGTCAGACCGTGAAATTACTATCCTACCAGCCGTGTTTCATTGTCATTGGTCCACGTCATTCGCACGGAAAAAGTTTACAGTACACGCGTTTGATGAGATCATAATCCGACGGCCGAGATCACGGAGATAGGTTTTTTAGGCGGGGAACCACTTTCATAACATACTCCCACACGTCACTCGATCAATTGCCCGAAATATCCTCGGTCAGTTCGGTCAGTTATTTACCCCCGTGGCAGCATACTAAAGCTTCCGTTTTTATGTCCCTCTTTTGTTCTCCTTTAGTGTCTCCCTTTAAACACCTCTCTTTCTTTCTTAGCCCTCATTTAACTTTTGTTTTTCTGATATTATCTATGAAATTGTTTTTTGAGTAGTGATATATTTTCTGCTGGTGGTGGTGGTGGTTGGTGGTGGGGTGAAAAAGATGGCGGAGATTTGTTGCGTTAGTGAAAGCGAGTCCTCGCCGAACTGTGAAAAGAATTCGCAGTCGGCGAGGCGTAAAAGGATGGAACTTCAACGTGTGAAGTTCTCTCCGTCTCTTGAAATAGAGAACGGGGTGAAGCAGGCGAGATTGATGTCTATCTCGCCTGCTTCTTTCTCCTCAAGGGAGGGTAATGATGTGGTTGAACATACACCTTTAGTTGGTACTGTTTTGAGACCTTCTGTGTCTCTTCTTTCTCTTGAATCTCAAACGTCACCGAAATTCGGTGTTGCTTCGGTTTGTGGAAGGAGAAGAGATATGGAAGATGCTGTTGCTATCCATCCTTCTTTTTTAACAAAAGATGATAATGATCATACTTCTAGTTTGCATTATTTTGGAGTTTACGATGGCCATGGTTGTTCTCATGTATGTATATAAAATTTACAACTATAGTTATATTATTAAAACACATGGAAATGAGACTTTTCAAAATCTAAAACAAGCGCACAGAATATCGAATTCGATATTCTGTGTGCTTGTCTTTGGCTTGTTACATTGGTATAAGAAATGTTTTCATTAGTTTGAAGAAACATATGCTTATAATTATATGATCACAATGTTTTAGGTTGCAACAAGGTGTAAGGATAGGTTACATTTATTGGTGAAAGAAGAAATGAACAAAAAAGTTGAGTCATTAGAATGGACTAAAACTATGGAAGAAAGCTTTAGTAGAATGGACAAGGAAGTAATTGATTGGAACCATGGTACGGTAGGTGGAAATTGCCGGTGCGAGCTTCAGGCTCCGGAGTCTGATGCAGTCGGATCAACCGCAGTTGTTGCGATCATGACTCCTGATAAGATTATAGTCGCCAATTGTGGCGACTCGAGGGCAGTGCTTTGCCGAAATGGCAAAGCAGTGCCCTTGTCAAACGATCATAAGGTTAGTTATTTAGCTAGTGTACGTTGAACATTACTCCGAGTTTTTATTACTTTTATAGCTGACTGTACAAGTTTGTTTATATTATACGTAGTTATAGTTGATCTTTGAAATAATTTTGTAGTGAAAGTATCTTGGTTTAGAAAAATAATATGCGACATGCAATTTCTTTAATGTGTTTAGTGTGTAATATTTACGTCCGGTTTTGCAGCCGGATCGTCCAGACGAGCTTAGCCGGATCCAAGCGGCTGGTGGGCGTGTTATATATTGGGAAGGTGCGAGAGTTCTTGGAGTTCTGGCCATGTCAAGAGCCATCGGTGAGAGTTCACGACCTCGATTCTCTATGCCCGGGGGTGCCCGGCTTTATCTAGGGTGTGCAAGAAATGCAACCGTAAACTTTTACACCTTTAAGTTTTGCTAATAATACGAGTATATCTACACGCATAAACAAGTTTATCGTTTAAAGTGTTAATTTATTGTTTCGTAACATTAGTTGTTGGTTGAAGTTATTAGTACTAAATGTACGTTTAGACGTGAATGATAAAAGGACACATTTAAAGTCTTTGTGTCCTTAGGTAGGAGTATGTCAAACCGGCATCACATATTTGGTACGGGCGGTGATAAATCCATAACAATTACTGTATCATATAGTTGACAACTGGATGATGCAGCAATTGTTGTGGATGGATAAAAACTCATGTGAATTTATCAATACCTATTTGGTATCGTTGTTGTGTCATACATGATATACAAAAAATTGAACCTAGTAAGTTCGTGATGCTAAGAACACGCTTACTTTAGAATGATGTAGACTTAGTAAACTATTTTTGTGTTGATTTTCTCAGGTGACAACTATTTGAAACCTTACGTGAGCTGCGAGCCAGAGGTGACGATTACAGATAGGACGTCGGAGGATGAGTGTTTGATAATTGCAAGCGACGGATTATGGGACGTGGTTTCAAATGACACGGCTTGTGGAGTTGCAAGGATGTGTTTGAAAGGGAAGAAACCTTCCGCAAACATGATGAATACGGTGGAGAACGAAGAGCCTGGGTCGGAAAAATGGGATAAAGCTTGTTCCGATGCGTCGATGTTGCTAACAAAGTTGGCATTGGCACGGCGAAGCGCAGATAACGTGAGCGTGGTGGTTATTGATCTGAGGAAGAAATGAAAATGCTCGATCGTTGACTACTAATTAACGCTTTTAGACTTTTGGGCCTGAAAACGGCAAAAGAAAAACTTTGGGGAATAGAAATGAAATTTTCTTTTCCATCATTTAAGTTTTAGATGATTGTAATTATTTTAATCAATTAATTGGTGGTGCTTTCTTAGTTCTCTTTTTATTCTTGTTATATTCATAGGTCTTACTTCTTATTATATCCTTCGTGGATCACATTTTGATTATTTATTTTACGTCTTATTTGTCCTAAAATTCATTATGAGACGGTAGGAGTAGGGGCGAGATGGATCCGGACTTTTAACGAGCTACTGAAGTTCGAGTTTGTTAATTAGGTCGAGTTCGAGCATATTTAAGTCGAGTCGAGTAATTATCAAATGAATCAAGCCTAAAGTTCCTGATCCCACTATTTGAAGATAAAGTTAATGTGAATTGTCAAATTATCATATTGGAAGCTAGAAAATTTTATCGTGAATTTTCAAATCATATATAAGATGGAATTTTTGTAAGTGTTAGAGTAATCATGGGGGTGATAAATGTTGTTTGAAATAAGGAAAACATTGTAAAGGTGATTAAATCTCGTGACAAGCTATGTTAAATGGGAATTGATTAATAAAAATGGTGGGACAAGTATGGGCGCCCATGTTAAACATATATATATGTTTGAAAACTTTGAAATGTTCGAAGCAAAAATGTTTCACTTCGTTCACAAACATTTAGGAAAAGTCTAACTCTAAACCACATATAATGTTGTTATGTAGGCGTCCCAGGCCGTCTCGACCAGGACCTCCATACCAGTGTGCACGTCAGCCGGTGCGCCTGCGTTGGAGGTTCGGCGTGCCACTCTAAGTTGTTGCTTAGCACATTGGTTGCGCAGTGTGAGCAAGATTTTTTTTGTTTTTTGTTTTTATTGTATGTGTGTTATGTATATATATAAATAATGTGTTTTTTTAATTTAATATGATGATATGACATGACAAATTGAGTTTCAGTGTGTTGGGTTGGAGGTAAAATGAGTTCAGTGTATTGGTTTAGTGTGTTGGAACAACTAGTTGATGTGTTATTGAGATGTCTGATACGCTTGGGCAAATTGAATTTACCATTGTAGAAGGCCTCAGAAACATGAATGGGAAGGTGAGTGTTTATTTTGGTTGATTGTGCTAAGAAGGCATGAGGTTGAAGTGTATAACAGACTAGCAGGGTACGATTACGAACGCAAGTGGATGATGCTCGTAAGAGGGTACATCATCGTTGACTTATATATATGATGAAATGAGAAGTGCTCAAATAATATAGTGGACAAGTAGCACGAAGATAAACGTACCAAGGCATCATTGATAATGCTAAAAAGAAGAGTGGCATTTCGCCCATTCGTTCGATTGATTGTATGTACTACGTACGCAGATCGAGTGCGTGCTCATTGCTCAAAGCTTGTAATGGACGTTTAGTGCTTCACTTATTCGAAGGAAAGTGTTGGCAAGATGAGTGCACAAACTGTTTGGACTTAAAAAAAAAGATGGACTACGTTTGAAGCATTGATGGATAATGCAAAAGACAAAAAATTAACGTTGCGTGATGAAGTTTATTGTGTTAAGTTATGTACTTTCAACCATGTGTTAGATCGCCCATCATATGGTGCCATGTTGGATAACAAACATGTATAAATATTATTTGTAATCGTCAATGTATTATTCTGTTAACATGACCCGTTAAATTTTGGTAGTTTTTTGATATTGGGGTGTTTTTAACGCATAGTTTCGGGTTATGATTTATATAAGTTAAAGCTTATAAGCTTTCTTTGGTTTCATAAGCTACTTCAAGTAGCTTATGAAAAATAATTTAAGCTTTGTAAAAAGATAATAACGTGAATACCCATCAATTATTTATATATTCTAACCTTTTAAATTAATATGCTTATTCTTTTACGTCATTTTATATCTATAAGTTCCAACTTCAACTACTTTCACGAACACACAATAACAAAATCTTTAACTAGCTCCACCGATAAGCTACCAAGCATAAGCTTCAACTACAAACTAATGTTGATAAACATAATAATTATTTTCTATTGTATTAGATTATTCTTATAATTTTATATTATACACTCTAAGGCCACACATTGTGGACATCAAAACCATGCTATGGTGTGGGGTTACCTCGTCTTCAACGTTGTTTCACTGCAATGGTCGGTGGTGCGGTGATCATCACACTGTTTTGTGTTTGTTATTTTTGTTTTCAATAACTAAATATCGATGTTATCTACACTAATTTAAAGAGGGGGAAATGATGGGTGTTACTAGTAGCATCTACGTTAAGTATTTTTAAAAATAAATAAAGAATTATATATGTTTGTTTAAAATAACTGAAAGACCGAAAATATAAATTAATTTTATAAATTTGTCGTAGGACATAAGTTAGATGCTACAAGTATGATATTTTCATATGGTACTGTTAACTTTTTTCAATTAATATTGTCCATATGACTACATTTTATGCACTGATATATTAAGTGTGGTACGTTTTTATACCAGCATCTCTAATCATTATCAGGGTAAAGGGTATGGTTATCAGCATGTCAAAATTTGGTAAGATGGTATCCAATGGGAGACCGCCACCTAGCCAAACAAATATCATGCCAGTTTATGCCAAAGATAACCTCAAAGAAAAAAAACGGTCACATGTACGCTCAAAAGGGACCTAATGTCTATCTACATTGGCACCATCATGCCGATATTGAATGCTGATGCTGCATGCCGCAACTTGCTGAAATGTAAGGAGCGGCGATGCCGATTAGTTCATTCCGACCACACCTTTCACCCGAGACTGGAAAAAAATCGGTAAGAGCAAATCTGTAAAGGAAGAAAAAAAAAGAAGGGTAGAGACCGAAGATGCTATATACACAAAGGTGTAGGTGTAGATGTGTCATGTGGGGGCAAAGTAGATACGAGTGGGGGCCCAATTAGGATGCTGCTGGGTCACTATCCTGGTTATGTGCTGGCAAAAACCCGGCCCTTGTTCTTTGGCTGAAGAAAAGAAAACTGAAAAGGTTTAAATAATTACTTCCAAAAATATCACACACACACAGTGGAATTAACTAGTGACAGCTGTTTTTATCAAATACATTTTCTAAATATAACTTGTAGGTGTTTAAAATAATACAGTAACAATATACCTATATATAGTCTTAACTAAATTTGATAAATGCTTATGTAAATAGAGATTGGATTGTTCTTTAGATGTGTTAGACATTTGTTTAATGAAAATATTTATATCAAAATAAAAAAATTAACATTTTTTAAAATGATTACTCTTGTAACCGTAATTAAAATGGTTTAGCGTTAACGTCTTGAAATCTTTACCATAGGTTTCAGGTACAAATATCACTAGATTCAATCTTTGGGATGACCAGAAAAATATTTGAAAACGACCATAGAATACTCTAATTTAACTGCATACATTTGAGTCAAAAAGTCTTCCTTCACAAATAATCTAAATAGAAAAAAAAAATCATTTTGTAATTTCTTTCAAACCTAATATACTATTTATGTTACTTGAAAAAATATATTCAGTTAACTTGATAAATATATTATGTGGGTTATTTAGTATAATTAGGAAATTTTGTAACATAGGTTGATTAGCACCCGTTATTATACTTGGGCTAATCGGACTTTATGACTTCTTTGGTATTATCTACAGTGTGGTTACTTACATCTTGAGAGGGTCCTTAATGGAATATGCATAGCATTAACTATGGAAATCAGCCAAGTCATGATTATGATTTAGATCAGCTAAGACTCGGATCAAGAAATAGTATCTGCTGACTAGGTTGATCATTGGCTAGTTGGTCTTTAACTAGGCTAATCAGCACCAAATTGATAAGAAACCAAGCTAATCAACGATCATATTGATTAGCGACTATGTTGATTTTTATGACCCAGTATTCCCGGATAACCAAACCTTCTTCGTTTACTTGTTTACATGATTTTCTAAAAAATAAATCCTGTATCAATTTACTTGTAATGAGAAACTGTAAAGGTACGTTGATCGAGTTGAATATCACAAATTTTATTTTATTTTTAATATTCAAATTATGGTATACTTCTAAACTGCAAATTACTTGAAACACTTACTTTAATCTATATTGGTGTTTAAGGCCGATGGCAACGTAGTGGTGATGATGCTTGAAACTCGCGGCAACTCACAAGTACACCGCCGCCGTTGAATGTTTAATGCGTGAAGTGAAGATTTGCGGCAAACTTTGCCACGATTTCTTCACGCGTGAAATGTCAAATTTGTTACCGTTTTCAACTTTCCAACGGCTATTTCTTTTTCTTTTGTGTATATATATGCATTTTTATGTCATCAATGCTCCAGTTCCCATTTTACATCTAAAAAACAAAAACTAAACAATCTTTTACCTCTAAAATATAAAACATAATACAACTTCAAACATCAAAAAAAACATTCTCACAACTACAATGGCTTCCTCATCTTCAAACAATAGGCCAAAAATGACACTCTTCGAGGTCAAGAACTGTATGCAGTTAGATATGTTAGACGACAATCGTTGCCAAAACGACCTATGGGAAGTGATAAAGAAATTATAGGCGAAGAAGGATAAATACGAGCGCCGGGAAGGAAAAATACCAACCTTGAACAACTTTATGTTACATACGTGCAAGAGAAGATCGATATGGTTGATAAAACAATTGGAATGATTTATGATGCCCATTTTGCGTTGGGAGAGACGCTTTCGCATGTCGAAATGTGGCAACAAAATATCGATGAAGATGCGACGGTGGACAGTGTGAAGTGTCCACCAACGAAACTCAATATAATTTTTAGG
>JAOXNX010000032.1:13866900-13881724 GCA_028566075.1 Solidago caesia
CCAGATTCCGGTGGTCGGAAAATTCGCCGGAAAGCTTAAAAGCATGATTTCTTTCTCGTTTCTTGGAGTTAGAATTCAAAATTAGTACCAAAACACTCAGAATCGAATGTCGAACAAACCCTAGCCAAAAGAACGCAAGATGGTAACAAAACGAATCTCGATCAAACTTCGCCGGAAAAAAAAAACACTTCGCCGGAAAAAGTATTTGATAGAATACTTATTAAATTCTCTCCATCAAAACCTTACCCACATTAAAAGTATAGAGGTTGGCTTGAGAGGGGATTAAAATTTAGTTATAACTCAACCATACAACTAAACATATAACCTCGATCCTAATGATATATATACCCATTTGTTAGCCTTATGAATCATATTAGACTGACCACTTGGCCAGCTGGTTGTGGAGCAACGGCTTGGCCATGACCACACATGTTTATTAGCCTTTGGCTCTCATTTCTCTTAACTCAACTCCCGTTCCTACATTTCATTTATTTGTATGAAATTTATCAACCTAAACCGACCTTGGCCCAAAATAGAAAAATAATTTCATCATATTATTAGTAACAGGATATTCTATTTCTACATACTTTATACCATTTGAACTATAGACCGCTCAACAATCAATCCAATAAAATAAAAAAGAAGTGATTCAAAAACAACTATAGAATACATATAATACAGCACTGTAGTACTTTTTTGTGCTGTAAATCACTTTTGATGATAGTGATGATACCTGGCAAAGTCCGAAGCATTTATCTTTTCATCTTCCCTTGCTTATATCACATCGCATGTATCATTGTTCAAAGGATGATAACATTACACTTGGCACAAATTTTGAAAGGCATGCTACTGAGCTTTTTAAAATGTAGAATCATACCCGTCCATCCAAGTGCGAATAAAATCATTAGTTAAATTTCTAAGCGATTTGCTTTTCAGTTCTTTATTAGTCACGTATATGTTTGAATTTACCCAGTTTTCTTATAGGTCGTTTAGTTCCCAGAATGTATGGGAATTTGGTGGAATGAAATTTAGAATTTCCTATTTTAACCTAACATAGCAAAGAAGAAAATTCAAATCCTGAATTTTTTCCCAGGACTGGATAAACCTTCAGAGACTTGATGATGAAGAATAGAAGGTTGGTTAGTTGAATTCAGAATAAACCCCCAAACTGCAAAAATACAAAAAGACCATTGCTTTCAGCAAATGGATGGATATGCGCTTTCTAAGTGATCATTGACTTCAGTAGTCAGTCATCTACAAGATACAAAATTTGAGCAGAATTAAAATCAATTTTGTCAAACATCAACTCATAGTAACAATGAACTAGTAGTGATATATGGAATAACACATTTTATCTAAATCCAATTCAATTATTACTAATTCTTGTGTGTTGTGTTTGTTCACAAAATAAATCCATAATTAATTCTTGAGATACCGCAAACTCTAGTGAGGTAAGGGGTGAAGTTAACTTTCTAGATTTCCAGAACATCTTAAATCAATTTTAAAAGTAAAAATGGCTGCTTTAGGTCAATTCTCACTTTGTTACACGCATTTTGGACATGGTAAAGTAAAAACAAATGATAAATAGGTCACTACTCAACAGTAGTTCAGGCATAACAAATCAAGAAGATGGCATGGTAAAAGAGTCGTAACTCCAACCACCAAGACCGATGATAAACAATATGTTCACAAAAACTGACCGAGTCTTTAATAACCAAACAACTAATTAAAAACCTACTTATTATATCCATTTCTCACAGACACAGCTATATAGAGCAGGCAATTCATGGCGGTTGGACCCAAACATGACAAGAATTCTTAAAAGGTCATTCTCTACACAACCCACAAATGACCTGCACTTGGCCTATTTAACAGGCACCACATAATCCTGTACCAGACCTGATTAATTAAACGTTTATATCTGATGAACGGATTTTTGGGTCATTTTTAACCCTAGCAAGAGCAATAAATCATTTTAGGAGTTTGCTATTCATAGCCCTTATGGCTATGGATAAGGTGCAAGAAAATGTTGTACATGGAAGTTGAAAATTATTTTTAGGGGGCGGTTATTTTTATGTACAACACTTTACTGCATGTTATTCATTGCCCTAACGGCTACTAATAGCAAAATCCTTCAATATAAACCAACTCACAAATAGTTTTCTTTTAAGTTAAACTCACGTTTTAAATCACCGTTGCTTAGTGTAACAATGATATTATGGTAATAAAATAGCACATGAATCCTAAATCTTTCAAACCGGATAGCATGAACTTATATCTCTACCTGCATGCTAAACTACATAGCATGCTATGCATATTACATCTGAAGCAAATTCACAAGAAGTCGGGAATATTCAGAAAAACAAAACAAAGAATTACTTTTCAAAAAATTTAATAAAGCAGCTGAAAGCTCTAATCATGACAACGGAAGAAAATTCGTATGCTTAGACAAGTCAAAGTCACATCAGAGATCAAATATTAAATTCAAGATTACACGAAATATAAGAAAAGAAAAATATGGGACATAGTACATGCAACAATTTTGACGTATTTACTTATTGTTATTAATGAGTCAATGAGGGTTAGTTTGACTCTAATGGGTCAAACAGATCAGTAGCCTAAAGTATGTTCCTAACGCCTACTAAATCGTTTTGACCATTTACCAACCTGCCCACCCACACATTTTCACCTCGAAGACATAGGCATGACACATGCTGTTAGTCTGCTACTAAGAAGGGCATCATCATCATCATCAAACAGATACTAATAAAAAATATTGACTTACCAGCATCTTAGTGCTTCAACGACAGGAAGAAAAGCCGCGGAAAAGAGAACCCAACTCCTGAATCAATCTTAAACCTGCCCACTGCAAAAGGTTAATATAAATTGAGCCAAAAATGAACATAAACTCAAAAGATCCTAATCAAGTACTAAAAGCTCACCTGGTTAGATGATCCAACTGTATTACATGATAAGTTCTGCCCAGCTATATCAGCTAGTCAACAATATTTTCATCTAAAAGTTAACCATAAATTCAATTTAGAACAAACTGATTGCTAGTAACTCTATCATCACCAGCTGAATCACCAAAATATATAATCCAACATATACAACAAAAAGAGACATTTCCAAACATTTGTATCAAACTACATGTTTCACATAAACTAAATACCAATGAGCACCCAACAAAAAGAAAGGCATTTATTACCAGAAAACTAGCAGGAACTCAGCATAATGCACTCAAGATAACATCTCAGTCCTCAGCTGCCATCAGTAAAGACAGGCTAGTATTAAACGGCTATCAACAATACACAACCAAAATGTAAACGTTTTAAGGGAGATTGGGGACAAAAGATAACATGATGAAAAACATTTAAAAGATAGCGGTTCTAAATTAACATTAAAACTAATGACCAGCGCCTTTTTTGGCTCTCAAAGATTCTAGGGCCCTTTCCCGCAACTCAATTTCAAGTTTCTTCGGATCAGGTAATCCCTCTTCATGGCTATCGTGACTCTTATCAAGATCTGAAGATGGAGAGACATTCCCGCCTGCTTTCAGTTTGAGCTTTTCTGACCGTCGACTATCCTTTTTGCGACGTCTTTCCTCCCGTCGTTTACGCTTTTCTTCTTTCTTCATTCTTCTCTCCTCTTTGCGTCTTCTCTTAGCTTCCTTCTTGCTGTCCGTATGGGAGTCATCACTATTATCATCATCTGATGTGACATCTTTCCTTTTTGACCTTTTGTGTTTTCTTTTATGGTCACTTTCCTCGGAGCCAGAATCCAATGACCCACTTCGATTATGCCTCTCAACTTTTTGCAACAATTTGGGCAATTTCGTTGCTTCCTGAATCATCTCATCAGCTTTATATCCTTTTTCAGGGCCATGTGCCATGTCATTTGATAATTCAGGATAATTCCTCCTTCCATCATCACTCTTGCTATCAAATTACAAAAAGATAAATAATAAGAACATCGACTCATCAAGTGTGATGCAGAGTATGCTAGATTGCTGGTAAAAGAAAACACCTTTTACTCTTCAGAACATGAGGGACACTGGAGTGATGCTGACTAGCTAACTTTTCAGAAGAATGTTTATTCTTGTCAAGTTTATCATTTACTGGATCTTTGTTCTCATACTTGTCTTCCTTCAATCTGTAAAAAAATTAGAAAAGGACACTGACATTCACTTTGGATCCTTTAAAGAACCGGTTGAAATCAATATAGATCAAAGTTTTTAAAAGCGCTCGCCTCCTGCGCATAGGCGCTAGGCCCAGGCGAGGCCCACTAAAGCCGATTCAAAACCCTAAGCCCAAGTCCATCTGATGAAAGGCGCGTTATTTGGGTATGCAGTTATAGCCATATTTATCCAAAGGAGCATTTATATTTGATTGAAATACCTTATATATAACTCAATATATATTAGTTATATTACTGCATTATATATCACAGAATATATACCAGGGTATCATCGTTCATCTATATCACGTATATCACTGAAAAATGTCAGCCATGATTTCTTCCATTTATGTTTTCTTCTATTTTTATATTTCTTCTATATACTACTACAGGCCTACAGCCATGATTTCAAGTTTTCAACATAAACTACCTTCTTTAACTAAATTCTTCTCTAATATCATTTGTTAGATACAATGAATTCTTCTCGATCAAGTTTTGGTTTTTAGGTTTTGAACAATCTGTTTGAATTTTTTTGTTTCAATTTATAACAATATGTTTTGAAGCTTTTGGTTGAATGAGATATGGGTTTTTAAATAATAAAGTTTAGATTGAATGGCATTTGCTTTTTTTTTATACTTAAGTGCGCTTTTTTCCGGTCCCGCGCTTTTTTTGCACATCTCGCCTAGGCCATATTCAATTCATTTGTGCATTGAGTGCGCCCCAATCCATTGATAACTATGTATAGGATAGAGGTAGCAAGATGTGCCAGATGGTTTGGGTTACTAGTAGAAGTTCAAAAAGAGGTAATTTCTTAGTACAAGACAGATTAGAGTCGTGCCGGGTTGCCAGCCCACACATTTTTTGTCCATTGAATATCATTGCAAAATCAATATTATAACCAAAATCTAAATCCTTGAATAAAAATTTGGGCTACTCACAATCCAATTTGAACGGGTCCTCTATTTATCAAATCTTTATTTGAACTGTTTGAGATAAAAGTCATAAAACACAACCCAAATTGACCCATTAAACATGTCAAAATATCCGCCTCGAGTATTCATCATTTAACGGATAAAGAGCTAACCTGGAGAAAGTCCTTCCTTCCACCTCTACACGATCCAAACGATCCTTGGCATTCATACTTTCTCTTTGTCTCGGTGGAGGTATAGGGCTGTCAGAAAACAATGGCATTTGTTAGTAGGTTTTATAAGACTTTTATAAGCAAAACTGGACAAGATAGACTGCATAACAATACATATATGATGATACACTAACTAAACAAAGATATATGGCCTGCAATACCTTGTCTCCTGACTAGGACTTCTCCCAACAGCTGGTGGTGATACCGAACGGGGAGGAGACTTATATGGTGAGGGTGATAAAGCTGGCTCTCCATTATGAGAAATTCTACGACCCTTTGGATCTCTTTCTAAAGACCTTATTGAAACAGGTGGACGCTCAGCAGTCTCTTTTCGTGGAGCTTGACGATCAGGAACACTTCTCTGAACAAATCTGCAAATTTCTGTATGGTTCAGAACTGTCCAAATAATAGGAGAATATCATAAATGGAAATATATAACTTAAAAGTGTCAAGGACCTGTGTCCGTCTCTAGAAGATTGTACAGGTGATCTCTGATGACGTTTTGGTGATCCCCTTTTTAGCATTGAAGGGGGTGTAGCATGTTTAGGAGACAACGAAACCCGTCCTGATGGTGAAGACGACCTACTTCCTGGAGTTGGGGATCTCTGACGCCCAGGGAAGGTTGTCCTGCGCTTAACTGGAGAAGGAGATCGCTGATGTGGACTAGATACAGCTCTTTGATATCGCTGTTTGACAGGAGATGGGGACCTGCCACGAACTGGGGAAGGAGATCTAGAATGCATAGGAGATAGTGACATGTTTCGAGGAGCAGATTCAGAGGACTGTGACCTTGGTCGATAAGGAGACCGCGGCCTGCGTTGAAAGGGGGACGGTGACCTTCGCCTAATAGGGGATCGCGACCTGCGACGAATGGGGGACCGCGACCTGCGGCGAATGGGGGTTCGTGACCTCCTCGAAATGGGAGACCGTGACCTCCTGCGAATGGGAGATCGCAACCTACGCCGAATGGGGGTCCGTGACCTTCGCCTGATAGGAGTCCGCGATCTCTGTCGAATGGGGGACCGTGACCTCCGCCGAATGGGTGACCGTGACCTTCGCCGGATGGGAGATCGTGATCTGCGCCTTATAGGTGACCTTGATCTGCGCCGAACAGGTGACCTTGATCTGTTCAACACTGGAGACCTAGATCTACGCCGTATGGGGGATCGCAGCCTTCGCCTTACAGGGGAAGGCGACCTTATACGCGAACTTGACGCATATCTCTTAGGTGGGGATCGCATACGTGACTCGACTCGACGAGGTGTTGAAGATCTTCTTGATAAAGAACGATGCCTCCTTTCAGAAGAAACGGAACGTCTTATGGGTTTAGGAGATGCTGACAAGCTTCTTGACCTAAGATGAGGATAATCACATAATTAGTAGTCTGAATTTGAGAGAAAAATTTTACATAATTTAAATTCCATTACTGAAATGTAATAACATGGTTGAGAAGATGGTCAATTAGAACAAATAAAATAATCATTGTTTTCATAGATAACACACCTTGAAGGACTTCTAGAATTAGACAAGGACTTGCTAAAGGACCTAGAACGTGCCCGTCTGCTCAAAAAAGAAAAAAGAAACAAGCAGTGAGATAGTAAAAACAAAGACAATATCATGATAGAAAAAGTCTGGGACTCTTGATAAGTTTCAAGTCAGTAATCAAAAATAGATACCGAGGTGGTGACAAAGAATGATCAGCTGAATGTGGAGACTGGTTAATCCTGTAAACGAGAAGCAAGTAAAGGGAGGTTTTAACAAAGCTGTTAGTATGACATGTTGACATATAGTTTACATATTACAAAAATTTCGCAGTAAAAGTTTTTACTTCAGGTTCTAAACTTATGCAAATGCTAATATAGGATTGCATTACTCTAACCTGGCCAATTCTTGTCCGCCATTCCTCTCCTCGGCTACTTTATCATCAGCTGACCACTTGCTAGAAAACTTTGTGGGTCTCCTTGAGTGGGGCTCCAAAGCAGCAGCTTTCACGTTGTCAGCCTCTCTGTCCTACAGTAGTGTGAGGAAAGGACATGAACCCAAATAATTGCAGAAGCAAGCTGAATATCATGAGAAAACCACAAGTCAAAACCAAAAACTTGACCCTATAGAACTAACTCTTGCATAGAAAGAATTAATACCATCTTCACTCTTTCTTGCTCATACTCACGGCCTTCCTTCTCTTTTGTTTTCTTCAATTCTCTGGTTATGCGATCCGTATCCTCCTAGATACATAATACAGTAAGATTGAAAACAAAATACATAGGAAACGCATAACTCACCAAAAATTAAATATAGGATATACCTGCTTCTTCCTAGTTTCTTCCTCCTTGGCATCCAGGAATTGTTGCGGGACCCCACTCGCATTCTGCTGTGCACTGAGTAAATGTGTCCAAAGCTCCTTCATAAACTTCCCTGTATTTTTCTCCATAAACCCAGTAAGTGAAATTTGAATCTCTTTGCCATTAACTACCTGCATTAAACAAATTGTGCAACAAACTGTCAAAACTACTTCACGTAGCACTACATCTAGGGAAAAAGATCTAGTGAATTATGTTTCAATACGTGCAAGCTTTATTCGTCTTCAATAAGAATAATTAAAATCAATCAAAAGAAGATAATAACATCAATCATCATAAATATACATTCTAGTGCCACAGCAAACTATTTGAGATCTACTATTACAAGAACCCTTTATGGAGATCTAATAGTCCACTTCCAATAATGTATATTGTACACTAGAATACTTCGATTCTACTCTGATTAATTATAGTCCAAACTTTTTTGGGTAAGAATTATAGTCCAAACTTTGTTTGTATTAAATTCTATAAATGGTAGCATGTTACCTTCTCCTCAAGAAGACCATAAATGAAGTTAATGAGAACCTCGTCCTCAAATCCAAGTAGTTCAGTTACCCTGTGAGCTATCCATGGCCTCATGACATCCATTTTAACTTTTGTCATGTCCACCTAATACAAGACCGAAATAATGTCAAAAGCAATTTAAATCACAGCCAAAAGAGCCTAATTAAGTAATTAGAACAAAGTCATATGCAATTGGATCTTTGTGCTTATAATGCAATCATGAAAATTGAAAAACTTCCCTATTTGATATGTCATGCTAAAATTAGAACATCAATTTGATAAAACTTCAAGATAGAAGCCTTGTGTTCACATAATAATAATCACAAAATAAACCGAATCTTGGTTTGCCTCCACAAGAATCCTTCTTTTATCTTTGTTAAAGTTTTATCTGATAGGTAAACATATTCTTTTCCAATTATCAGGTCAAATTTTGCAACTTTCATGAGAATGAACCGGCATCAACATACATACTATATATAGGGCAGGTGCAGAGAAAATGACAAAAAGGTGCAACAATACAAAATTACATGTTAATTCACATATGAATAGGACCATTTACTGATTTTCATATAAAAGGCCATGCAGGTTCAACGTAAAAGAGCTGAAACTTAAAAACATGTTAAAACTTAAAATACGTGTGGACAAGTTCAATCACACAAAGCCAATTTCGTATTTTTTTAACTTTTTCTTTGTTCTCATTTGAACCAGTGTAGCTTTTTTCCAGACAAACAAACACATAATTGTGTAGTTCTCACAGTTCTTACCCTTTTGTAGTTCTCATTTAAACCTAAGCCTCAATTATATGTGTGTATATATTTATACACTACTATTCCCCCATCCTCGAGACTATCCAGCCCTAAATCTTCTATTATCTAAAGTTGCCATGTTCATAAGTCATAACTATACATATGATTACACACCATTCCAGTAAATAAAATTCTAATAAATAATCAAAAAGCATTGACTTTTTAACAGTTATCCATTATTTTTCAACCTAAACACTAATATAAGCTTTAACACACAGATCTAACATCTGCATTCATCTCTGACTTTAATTTTAACAATCACTCAAATTTATAACATATACTTACACACACACACATATATACATATACAATCACACACATTTATAACATATCTATATATCTATACACACACACATATATATATACATATACAAAATTATATATATATATATAACGAACCAGATTCTCCAATTCAGGAGGAAACTTCTGAGATTTAAGAAGCTTAGCATGCTTATTAGAGAATCGAGTGTCTTGATCAGCCGTAGTTCCCTAAATCAAACACAAAATTTAATCAATAATTTCATCAATTTCGATTTTATATATACATATATATAGAATTGAAATCGATAAATGAATTGATATAATTGAATGAGAAATTGAAAGAAAACTTACTCGAAAGAAACCGCCTGACATGATTTAGAGATTAGGGCGAATGAGGATGAAGCTATGTGTGAGTGTGGGAAGTGTGTAAAAAAAGTACGAATAATAAGTGCCAAATTAGGGTTATGGATTGGGAGATTTTATTTTGGGAAGTGATATTTGTACCGCTCCCTTTAATATACACAATTGTGTATTACTGGTTTGTACAGTTACCTGTAAAATTTGTACGTTATGGTACATTCATAAAAAATAGTGGTACGAATATCCCCTCCCTTTTATTTTAGGGGATTTGGGGATTGCTATGGGTACAAGCTGTTAATGCGTGTTATAGGAAGGAAAAAAGACTTGTTTTCAAAACGTTCCCTCGAAGTTTGAGAAAATTGCCAAAGTGTATTCTCCTATGTTTTATGCCGGTTGGATTTTTCTTGTAACCAATTCATGAGTGGTGGTTTTTAAGCCTTGAATAAACCAAATCAAACTAGATCAAAACGAGCGATCCGGATTGGACCGTCTTGAAACCGGATCAAACCAGGTCAAACTACTCAACTTTTCTTTTTAAAGAAATTGTCGGATAATAAAAGAAAAAACAAAAACCTTATTTTTCTTCTTCAACTGACATCGAGGTTATGTTTATTGTCTTCTCCAATCACTAGATTTGCTACATATAAATGTTTTGAGAAATAAATGGATATCTTACTTAAAAGTGGTTGGATGTTTATTAATTTAAAGATGTATATGGAGAGGAAGAAAGTTGCATATAAAAGAAGCAAGAAGATGAAAGGAAAATGGGATTTAGTTTTTGGTGGAGCTCAAGAGTCAAGCTTCTTACAAATGAAAGAGACTTCACATCTCTGATGTTTTGATTTTTAAGACAAAATTTTTTTTATAGATTTTGTTATCCGCAGCCTTAAGGAGGGTTGTGAATAACAAGTATTAAAATTTTGTGTAGTAAATGATTGTTGATTGTATGCTTACTTTCTATATATTCATTAAGTGTTATGCTTACCCGGTTTGGCGATGTTGTTTTATAGGTTCAAGCACCTCAAGGTTAAAGGTTGAGCAAACGACAACAGAGGGATTAAGAATGACTAAATGGATTACACTGGCGGATGGATTTGCGAGTAATACTGGGAGTGTAAAAGGTGTTTTGTTCAAGTGAGGTGTTACTAGGAAAACACCTCACTTTCTAAAATAAACATTTTTTACACTCCCCGTATCATATTATACTTGGAGTATATTTTTAAAATAGACATTTTTTACACTCCCCGTATCATATTATACTTGGAGTATAACAAGAGAATGACATCTGTCATACTCTGACAAATCACCTAATTAATGTTTCTTATATAAACACCCTTTACACTCTCCGTATCATCTAATACTTACCGTATCACTCCCCTTATAACATAATACTTACCGTGTAAACCTGTATACTTGCCGTATAACATGATACGGGGAGTGTAAAGGGTGTTTCTCTTAGAAAGTAGGTGTGTTTAAATAGTAACACCCTATTAAAAAAACCGGCAATCACATACATGAAATCGTCAATCACATATTATTCAACAAAGTCAAAAATTCATATTTAATACCATAAAAAAAAGTTAATGGGGGAATTCTAACCTCGGTATCACAATTGGATGTCCATCGATTCACCCTGTATGGACGTATGATGCCAGTGAAATACCTCCACCTAATTCTCACATGATCTGGGCACCATTAAGGATTGAAGTCGCGTCTTTCAACTTCACATGTGAGCATAGTCTTTATTGGTAACGGGTATTACTCCATCTACATCATTATAAAAAGCACAAACATTCTCCTCATTACAAAGTATCATAAATTTCAAATAACAATATGAAGAAGGTTTTGTGTTTTTACATTCATATTTCTTCATATTCTCTAAAGATGATGTTATTATATATATATATATATATATATATATCGCCGACGGAGTAGAGAAAAAAAAAGCTTATTCTCTCAATTCTGATTAGTTGAGGGTTTAATTTTATGTATTCTGATTGTTGGAAACTATTTTTAGAAATGACTAACATTTATTTTATAAAAAACATTTTCTATTAATGAAGTTAAGATATAACAACATATATATTGGTAACTATTTTTTGGTATTTAAAGATGTTCAATATCTGGATACAAACAAACTGTTTAAGTAGATATTTTGGTTTTTGATCTTTTTTGTTATTTAGATTAAATATAATGAAAACCAAATTAATATATTGGTTTCAAATTGACTCTGGTCTTTATAACTATAAGTTTATAACCAAATTATCAAGCATAACAATAGAAGTAGTTTTTCATTGTTTTTTTTAAGTTGGTCTAAAAGAAGTGGAGTTATGTACACCACCACTATTGTACATAGATAATCATAGATTTACAATATCTTGAAATGGGTTGTGTATTTGTGTACACACCCTGATCCTTTTAAAAACAACAATCATAGAAAACTACAAGAGTTAATACTTTGTATAATTATTTTTAGTAAATAACTTTTTTAAAATTATTAATAGTTTTTTATAACAACTTCTTTTAAGGAACATAAAGATTCATAATTTTTTTTTCTTTTAATCAAACCCACTCTATATATGATATAGGACTGTCAATCAGGTCGACTCCAACTGAAAATCTTTAACCCTAACCTGACCCACTAAAGTTTTAAGTTAAAATTTCAACCCGAACCGAACTGATTAATACATGGGTTGTCAAGTTGGCAGGTCAAATGAGTTGATTTTGGGTAAAGTGAATTTAATATTAATGCTTTTAAGTGGGTTGCTTTTTGGTCAAGTTGTTGGTTTTGGAATGGGTAAAATGAGTTATTTTTTGGTCAAGTAGGTTTTTGGGTTGACGGGTTTTTAGGTCAAATGGGTTGGTTTTGGGTCAAGTAGGTTTGTAGGCTGGCAGGTCAAATGAGTTGGTTGTCGATCAATTGGGTCAAATGGGTTGGTTTTAGGTTAAATGAGCAGGTATTAATTATCATGAAATTATTTTTTCTTTTTAAACATTTGGGTTGGCGGGTTAACCTAACAACCCAAGAAACCCAACTCAGACCCAACCTTTAAAAAAATCAGGCTGGTGGGCTGACAGGTCGAAATACCTGACCCGAACCTGATTTTTTTCAGATCAGGTTTTGGTTTAGATTGAGTATTGACATCCCTAACATGATATACCCAAAATTGCACATGTGTTAAAATTTTATCTTAACTTTATGTTCAATCTAACATACTAAACTTTATGTTGGTAAACATGCAAATATTTATAGTGAAATTTCATAATTATAAGAAGTTGTAAAGACATCTCCAATGGCACTTGATGAAAAGCTTTTTTTAAAGAAAAAAGTCTTTATAAAAGTTTGATGTCATTGGGTTAAATGACTTTTTTTTCATGGATAGGTTTGAGGTTTCTCAACCTTTTAAAGAAAAGCTTTTTTCCAATCAAATTTCTTTTTTACCCCCTCACAAGTTTTATTTCCAACCTTGTTTATTTGTAATTTCATTTTATACCTTAGCTTAAAATAGCCATATAACTTAATAAATAATAAAGTTTGAAAACAACTTTTTTAAAAAATATATATCTATATACAGTTAAAAAACTTTTATGGATAGGATTCTAACAAGTCTAAAATGGCTCATTTTTGATAAACTTTTTTTAATAACCCATATTTGAAAATTAAAATTAAAATATTTGCAAATATCTGTGTATAAAAGGAGATGCTTTATTTTTTTTTTGAAAGTTTAATATTATTGATATGCAATCTAGCAAGAAGCTAGGAAATACACATGGAGTTCATGGAGAAAGTTACATATAAAAACAGAGAAAATCAAAAAGTAAAGCTATTCCATTGGTTCCAGTTGATGTCTGAGAGTGTTGATCGATTGGTTAGCCAAAGATAACTTAAACCTTTAAGTTCCTTGGTAGCAAACCTCAAAGATGGATTTTTGTTTGTGAAGATGCGCTCATTCCGGGTTTTCCATACTATCCAACAGAAAGTAAGAGTGATAAGGTTGATACATTTCTGTTTGCGGGGTGTTGTGGGAATGGTGTTGTGGGAAAGTAAGGGTTTTCCATACTTTCCATATTATTATCATCTAGCAAGTGATTTTTAAATAAATCTGCCTTCATGTATGTATTATATATAAGCAAATATAAATTAATGTTTGAGTTGATACAAGTGGTAAGATTCATGCTTTTTATTCCCTTATTTGAGGGTTCGAAACCCATGGTTTGCTAGAATTTTTTTACAAAACTTCACATGAGACAAACAAATTTATGAAGCATGTTATACTTTTTACTTAGAGTTAATTGCACAAATCATCCTTATGGTTTGCATAATTACGTGGTTTTCATTCCTCTAAGTTTTTTTTTTCAGTGGTTTTCGTCTTTAATCCAAATCTTTTTTGCACATTACATCTTTTTTACTAACACCGTTAAAAAGTTAATTACACAAATCATCCATGTGGTTTGCTCATTTTTATGGTTTATATCCCTTCTTTTTTGGTCAAAAGGATGTAACTTGCAAAAAAAAATTTGGATTAAAGACGAAATCCATTAAAAAACACTTGGAGGGATGAAAACCACGAAATTGTGAAAACCACAGGGATGATTTGTGCAATTAACTCTTTTACTTATGTATTTTAACGCATAAAACAAAATCATCATTTTATAAGAATTAAGTTGGAGCTTTTTTAAATTACGTGTTTATATGTTTTTCAAATGTTTATAAACCATAATGATGACTCATCAAACCTTCCTTCACATGTGATATTTGGATTTATAAATAGTATAATAGAACTGCATCAATATCAAACACAAAGACGATAGTTGAAACCCGTATCGTGGGGCTTTTACAAATATACATACGTCGTATTGAAATTTTTTAATTTTATATTGCAAAACTTTTGAATGTAGTTGTGACACCCTATTTATGGGTTTTTTTTATATGAATTCGATTGAGCAATCTTCGATGGGATATTTGGATTTATAAATGTAACACCCCACCATGGCGGAAATATGGGATGCCACATAAAGCACAGTTGATATGGGATTATATAGGTACTGTTACATGAAACAGTACTTGTGCAAGTACAAACCATCACAATACATTTAAATACATCATTCGATACATCAGATTGTCACATAATAAGACACAATTGTACTATTACAATGCAATCTAATGCGTGATTACAAACGCTAAAACCCCTCAGGAAGGGTGCCTTCGAGTCCTG
>JAOXNX010000032.1:13881824-13895397 GCA_028566075.1 Solidago caesia
GCCCCCTCGCCCCCAATTTAAACCCCTCGATGAGAAACCCCTATCACCCAGAGATCTGGAGGGGAAAACTCACACAGGCCCACCATATGTGGAAATTAAATACCAAACAACAAACACTTAGACAATAATGATATAATCTTAATCTTAATATATACTAAAAGACAACTGACCTAACCTTAATTGACCAATCACAGCTCTCGATTTCTCTGAATTAAGTTATTAAACATGTGACTAAATTATTTTAATTATTAATTATAAACATAATTATAGAAAAAATCTCATTAATTTACACTTTTTGGTTTCCATCACTAATTTACACTTTTTACCTTTTCATAAAAGAATAAATCTTACTAAATACTTAATTTAAATCTAACTAACACTTTTTATCTTTTAATGATTATTAATAATTAAATTATTAAAAAAATATTTCCACAAAAGTAATTCTAAAACTTTTAAAAGACAACTGACCTAACCTCAATTGACCAATTACAACTCTCGATTTCTCTAAATTAAGTTATTAAAAATGTGACTAACTTATTTTCATTATTAATTATTTTAATAATTATAAAAAAGTCTCATTAATTTATACCTTTTTGTTTTCCATCACTAATTTACACTTTTTAGCTTTTCATAAAAGAATAAATCTTACAAAATACTAAATTTAAATTTAATTAACACTTTTTAGCTTTTAATGATTATTAATAATTAAATTACTAAAAACATATTTCAACAAAAATAATTCTAAAACTTATAAATGTTTCAATTGATAATGGGAATTTAATCCATATAATAATTTATATCTACATCTTAAAAAATGCAAACTATATTAGTCGGTATATCAACAATATATCAAATAAATTTGTTAACATATATGTTAAAACAAACTTTCATATGTATGTATTAATTAATATTTAATAATCTATCAACTACATAAAGGTTATCAATTATTTTATTTTATTTTTAAATAAAAGAATATATGTATACAAGGTACATCTGCATTATTAATAATTTAAAGTATACATAAATATTTAAATTGACTAATTAGGGACTTGGCTGGACAATTGTATGTTGCAAGGTGTTGCATCGAAGATGGAAGATCAAAAAAATACTAAAAAAATTTCATCTACAAAGAACTATTACAAAAGATAAAATAAGATATATATTTTTTCAGAATTACATTATTTTATTTTGATTTTATTTACAATCTTTACATTTAAATTACCAGTTATTTTTTCTTATATTTTTAAATTTTGAATTTGTAAGGTTTTTTTTATTTGCATTTATTTAATAATCATTTTATTTTAAAAATGTCATTAACCTCCCGTGTATTTGACACGGGACTAAATCTAGTCTAGTATATATTAAAAGACAACTGACCTAACCTCAATTGACCAATCACAACTCTCAATTTTTTTAATTTAAGTTATTAAATTTATGGGCCCACAAAAAAAGTTTAAAATAATTATAGAAAAAATCTCATTAATTTACACTTTTTTGTTTTCCATCACTAATTTACACTTTTAGATTTTTCTAAAAAAATGCATCTTACTAAATACTTAATTTAAATATAATTAACACTTTTTAGCTTTTAATGATTATTAATAATTAAATTATTAAAACATATCACCACAAATCTAAATTGTTAACATCTATATTAAAACAAACTTCCACATATATTTATTATTAATTAATATTTAATAATCCACCAACTGCATAAATGTTTAATTTGTTACATAGAGAACTAAAATACCATATATGACATTTATATTATTCGAACATGTTTGTTTTTTTAGTAAATATCAAATTCCTAACATACAATCTATTATTTTTTTAACCTTAAATAATAATAAAAGTGTATATATCAATTAGTTTTCAAAATAAATAAATAAATAAAACATTTATACAAGATACATATCCATTATTAATAATTTAAAGTATACATAAATTGATTAATTAGGGACATGATGCACTTACAATTGTATGTTGCAATCTCTCGAATTAACTCAAAAAGGATCTCATGGTGTTGATATGCATCAAAGATGAAAGATAAAAAAAAGTACTAAAACAAATTTCATATACAAAGAATTATTACAAAAGATTAAATAAAATATATATTGTTCAGAATTACATTATTTTATTTTAATTTTATTTACATTTTTTACATTTAAATTACCAGTGTGTTTTTTCTTATATTTTTAAATTTGAGTTTAAAAGGTTTTCTATTTATATTTATTTAATAATTTATTTGATTTTAAAAATATCCTGAACCGACTAAATCTAGTTTATTATTAAAAATAAATCCCGAATATAAACGATGCAAACCTATTTATACACCATTTCCTTCTTCTTTTCACTCCTAAATCCATCTCTCCGTTTTTCCATTCTCCTGAATTTCCCGTCATTCACACACACACCCCTTCTAAAAGCCCAAATTCCCCCCTCAAATTTCACATCTTTTGGATGAATTATAATTCTTAGTAATCAGATTACCAACGACAAATCCTTAAAACTATAATTAGGGTTTTAATTTTTTTTTCCTTCTTTTTGTTACAAAAATTTTGTTAAAAAAAATGGCAACTTCTTCTTCTTCTTCGACGAGTGGCGTGTATATTCACGTAATTGAAGACGTTATCGCTAAGATGCGAGAAGAGTTTATAATTAATGGTGGTCCTGGTGAAGGTGTTCTTAATGAACTTCAAGGAGTGAGTTTTTATTTTAGTTATTTCTAATTATTAGTTATAAATTTGTTAATGATTATATATTTTTTGTTAGATATAGTTTATTCTTAGTTTTTGATGTCGGTTAACGATATTTAGGGAGTGTGTGTGATTACCTACGTTGGATTAGACGATGTATTAGCCACTCGTGTCCCAAAATAGTTGTTCACTGTTAAGAAAAAGGTTAGATATAATTGGTGCTGAAACGAGTACTACCTAGATGAAATAACCGTTACATAAATGGTAAAGGGTAAAAATTTGTTTTTCTATAAAGTAAGTAAAAAGTAATATGTAGTAATTACGAGTTCATTTTTGTTAAACTATGTTTTTGTTTAGCGGATACTTAGTGAAGGAGAGTATAATAGTAATAACATGGTACCCGTGCAATGCGGCAAATGGTTTTAGGCGTTTTTTTTTATTATTTTTTGATGGGGAATTTGGATGGTTTCTTGGTTGTGGATGGATTTCTTTGGCTGGCGGTGTGATAGAAGGGAGAATGGTGATGTAAGAAAGCAGGGAAGACCAGATATAGAGATGTGTCATATGGTGATGCATTGCATTTTTTTAGAGCTCCTTAATCTTAAAATGAGGTTGGGGTAAATCCTTTATATGATAGTATAGATAAAAGTATCTATAATCATTTTGTAGTGCTTGGTAAAAACAACTTATTTCACCTCAAAATAAGCATAAATAATGGAAAACACGATAAGAAAATAAAATGAAAGGCTCTTATTTGTTATTTTTCTGATTTTGTTATGGTATAGTTGTGGGAATTGAAGATGATGCAAGCTGGAGCTATACTGAATCCGACTGACAAATCCGTGACTGCAAATTTGACGGCTCCCGGGGCTCTGACGAATACTGTTCGTGATCTTAATGTACCTTATGATGGTCCTGAAGAGTATGAGACACCTACAGCTGATTTACTTTTCCCTCCGGTGAGTTATGAGTTAATCTTTTGTTGTAAATGTGTATTCACTGGAAATGGTCTTAGACTTGATTGGATGCTTATGTTAATTCCCCTGTAAATGGATGCACATGTTGTTGAATAATGTTCCGATAAGGGAAATTATACATGTTGAAGTAGAAACATTGTTAGTTGGTTTAAGTATGTATAGCCATAACTTCGGTAATATGGAGATTTAGAGTGTTTGTGCAGTCAAGACTGATGTAGGAACTTGCATTTCTTGCAGATAGATGCAATTTCTACTCCTTTATGTATGAATGGTTCGATTTGTGTTATGGTTTATCTATAATTGGTAAATAGGTCGAAAGGGTTGTTAAGTCGCCCTAAGTGTACTTTTACGGTTAACAACCTCTTAAATTTAAAAGGTAAGTATAATAACATAATTTTTGTAATAATATTTAACGCATTAACTACTTCCAAAAAATGGACAGTAATTGTTAGCGGGTCAACCTAATCTGTTTCAACCCCCACCAAAGCAACCTGTTTCTACTCGAATCTGTTTTGACCTCATTACACAACCGCCCGACCCACCCATTTTGCTACCTCTACTTGCACATATAAGTTAAGCGGGCGTTAATGAAGTTACATTCACACCTTTATTGTTCTTTAAAACTTTAAGTGGGATCTTATCTGCAGACACCTTTACAGACACCAATGCAAACACCTTTGCCTGCTCAAACCCCATTACTAGGAACAGCCCCGACACCGTTACCAGGGACTGTGGATACTTCATACAGCGTACCTACTGGGGGCACTCCCATTACCCCAAATGTTTATTCTCCTGCAGTTGAAAATGGAACTTCAGGCAGCCAATCTGGGAGGCCTAGCCAATACATGGTAATTACTTCTTTCTTTCCCAATATTTTATAAGTGATGCAAATTAGTTTAGGCCAATCTTACCAGGGTGACCTTTTACCCAAAATTAGTTTAGGCCTACCTAGATATATTATTTCTTTTATTGGGATTTTGGTGTTTGTTTTATAGCATTTTTTGTGATTGATCTTTTATAATTATTTACCTGTACAGCTACCACCTACTTCCTGGTTGAACGAAAGGCCCCATCTTGATGTAAATCTTGGTAAGTTATCTATTAATCGCCAAGTTATATATCTTACAGTTGCTAAAAATTCATTGCTGTTAAGATTTATTATAAACACTATTGCAGCTTATGAGGAAGGACGCGAGGAGACTGACAGAGGAGTAGCCCATCAACCCATGACTCAGGTTACCATAGTATTACTTTATATCTTACTTATCCTATTATTTTTATAAGATGAAGGTTGATCGTCCCCTATTTTTCTACATTGTCATGATATCACATAATCTTTAGGACGCCTGCTTCCCTGCTAAAGTTAAATTGCTGGTTTTAGAAAAGAAGATTTAACTGTCCTTGAAATAACCGTGTTGCATGGATTTGTTATATAATGGTAGTTTGTGCTGCCGAGTAATTCATTTGGTTTGAGAGAGATCAGACCCCCTTAATAGCTTCTCTAAAATAAAGCAGATACTTGTAGCATTTTAAATGATATATGCACATGCACACATGTGATACGAATCAATTGCTCAGATGTATATTAATTCAAGAAAACAAAGAAAAGAAAAGAACAAAGATAACTCCTGCATTTATAGCAGCAGACCTCTCCCAGGTCCAAAGACAATTTCCTTTAAAATTCTCGATATCTAATCTGATGCCCTGATTGACTATTTAAACCCCCTATACTTCTAGAACAAGAAAGACAAATATGGAAATAATAAACTGACTCTAACTTAGAAAACAATAAATAATAAACCCTGTATCCATGCACTTCCACTTAGTTACCCGCTGGCCCTTGTACTTGCTTAAACTTGTGTCACTTGTAAGTATTTCCCCACCTCTGACCAGCTTCATTCACATCAACATGAAAGTCGTGTGTTCTTTCATAACAAAAGAGATTTGTAGCAATCTGATAGGCGATGAATCTATCAACTACTAACAATATAAACCATGATATATTAAAGCTGGAGAGGATTGTGTGGGTTTAAACAAAAGGTCCATGATCATACATGGCTCACGTGTTCATGTGTTTGCCAGTACTGTATAACTGAATGAATGGTACGAATGAGATCACTTAATGTAGCAACACAATGTGAATCCAAGCAGTGATTGAAAACCGTCTGATTTGCGGTCTTGGCGGTGAATCACCCTTTTATTATTGAATCAAGTGGTGATCTAAATAATATTTTCGCTGGTCTTTGTGCTTTCATTGTTCATTTTTATCATCGCTTATACTGACCCAAAAGCTTATTTCCGACCCCACAAAGCGAAATGTATTCTGTTGGTACTTTGCAGTCATATTGTTTTTATTTTTCTTGTGATCAGTAAAAGTATATTCTGGCCTATGCACTAACTAATGTCCTCAAATTTTGTTGATCTTTTATTATATTCGTTTTGCTTAAAGTCTATTTGTTAGGCCAATTTTCATTGCCTCTAACAGGGTGGAGTTTTAAAATTGGGTGGCGATATGTACACCACTACTTTTGCCCATACACCACCTACTCATGTATTACACCATCATGTGTACAACATCTTAAAGCATAAACTAGTGGTGTATAGACGAAAGTGGTGATGTACATATCACCACCCTCTAAAATTTAATACTTGGAAACTTCATATAGTTGACAGAGAAAAGGAGCAAGCATCTTATTCACTCTTTACAGAGTATATGAATCTTTTATCCTTGAATACAAAATGTGTCCAGAACCGAAAATAAGATTTTGAGTTCGGGTATATGCTTATTATATAATCTGCTAATTGGTGGTAACATTATTATTTGTAGGATTTCCTTCACTTGACTTCTGGAAAACGAAAGCGAGAAGATTTTCCTCCACATTATCGTCCAGGTGGATTTATTCCACAACAAGATGGAGCTGCAGATGTAACAGCTAATCAAATTAGGGTGAGGCTTTGAGTGTTTGGTGTTTATTCCTTTATGAGTTCATATATGGGGTTGATGCAAATATCTGTGCTAGTCCATTTTTGTATGCTGTAAAAGAGTATATGTAGTTTTCTTACTGTCTATAGTTTGATTTTCCATGCTGTTTATTTTGTCAAGTTTAGGGGTCTTTGGGTAAGCTTAATTAACTTTTTAATAGCTAAATTACCCATTTGAGTGTTTGGAGAGAGCTCATTTGAAAGAGCTATCAGCTTATCTAGGGGGGTGGAAGTGTGTTTATATAAAGCTAACGATGAAGGGCTTATAAACACTTTCAAATAAGCTTACCTATACACGCGTCTAGATTACTTGTGTACTATGGAAATACTAAAAGAGTGATATGGCTTGTTTTCCAGGTTGGTCAAGAGAGCAATTCTCAACCTTGTAATTTCATTTCTCAATTAGATGGGCCTGCTGCTGATCCCTATGATGGTGCACTTTCTACACCTAATGTAAGCATCCATTTCTTGCACTTTTAATACTCTAATGAGGTCTTGCCGTCTGCATCTATGTGTTCTCTTAATTTCACTTGTCCAAAAGAATGAAAACAGAAGAGAGATCCATAGGAGAGACTTTGTTTTAGCTGGATTATCGTATATTACATTTTACTGTTTATGACCTTAGGTTGTTATATTCTATTTGGTTAATACCGGATTATCGTATATTACATTTTACTCTTTATGACCTTAGGTTGTCTGATATAAAGTTATATTCTATTTGGTTAATACCCAATAGGATGTATTTTTAGCATAATGCTATTACACAAATTCGCTATAGTTTTTATTTTGTGCTGGTTTGTCTTCATGAGTCTGGATTTATCAAGGTGTACTAAAAAATATCCCCTCATCTACCCACATATGGAATGAGTGCTTTCAGTTGTCCAAAAGGTATATGGTCTTTTATCGAAAATTATTATGCCCAAGTGAATTTGAATTTGTGTTATATCTGTTTTCTTTGTTTATCTATCAACATGTGGACCATCTGCATATTGTTGAATCTGATTTCATATATTTTCAAGCTGCACCAAGACATACTACCTCCAATGCATGTTCTTGCTCTTTATTTGTAGACACTTGAGATATAGGATTTCCGTGTTACAAAACGCAAGCTTATTTACTAGCCATGTTCTGTAATAGAGAATTAGGGACACCATTAATCTTTTGTTATAGTTAACGAATTGTTTTCTTGTGACCTTGAAGATATACAACTACCAAGGAGTTATAAATGAAGACTACAATGTTGCAAACACACCTGCTCCACCTGGTAAGCTAAACATCTGTTTTGATGCCGTTATCTTTTATTCTCAGCCTGATTTTGAGAATGTTTGTCGTACCTGCATTTGTTCAGAGCTACAAACACCGACTCCTGCCATGGTCCATCAAAGTGATGTTTTAGGTGATGATGAAGATGAGCCTTTGAATGAAAATGATGATGATGATGATTTGGATGATGTGGATGAAGACGAAGAACTAAATACACAACATTTAGTTCTTGCCCAGTTTGATAAGGTAATACTATATACATATCTATATGTAGATGTAGATGTAAATGCGTATCATAATTACCATCTGTGTTACAG
Source organism: Solidago caesia (assembly GCA_028566075.1). NCBI lineage: Eukaryota > Viridiplantae > Streptophyta > Magnoliopsida > Asterales > Asteraceae > Solidago > Solidago caesia. Next base: position 13,890,060 of record JAOXNX010000032.1, read on the forward strand.
GGATATTGTTTTTGGGTTGATTGGCATATAGTATAATTGATTCATTTTGTTATGCTAAATATCATATATCATGAAATGAAACTCGGTTTGCAGGTGACCCGTGCAAAGAATAGGTGGAAGTGTACTCTCAAGAATGGGGTTATGCATGTAAATAACAGAGACATTTTGTTCAACAAGGTGATTGCTTCAAGATGATTTCATTTTCTTCTTAGCCAATTATATGTTTGTTGGTAATACTGTATGCCTATGTGTGTCCCTTACATATTCCTGCTTCTTCATATTCTGTGTTTTTTTTTCTCAGGCATCAGGAGACTTTGATTTTTGATTGTCCACAAAAGCTGGTAACCCACCAACTGTTGCCAACGAGAGAACATACCTGATACCTCCAGTCAATGAAGACAAGGTTAATCTGGACCAATCATGTCATAACAAATTTTGTACTTTTATGTAGTAAAACGTGCATCGTCTTTAGATTAGGTCATTTTAGCTCACCCAAAAAAACAAATCCCCAATTGAGGTAACTATTGATGTTATGAGAGGGACCGGTTTAACCAGTTGTATATAAAGTGGGAGAGCTTGATGTTATTTGCTCTAGCATCTGTGGTTGCACTTGTCCTGTTATATAATTTCCATCTTATATCAAATTGCATCGTTTACTTATATATCATTATCATTACTGTAACTATTCAAGTTGCCTTCACGTAAAAATAAACATCATTGGACCCGACAGGTTGACAATTTAACAAGTTGGTTGGGTTCGTCGGTTCCATTGTCTTGATTTGCAAGTTGCAACTGGCTTATTATCCATCAAGTAGTGTCGTGTCGTGCCAATGAGGCAATGACCATGACCTATTGTTCATCGGGTAGGTTTTTGTGTTGTGCCAATGAATGGCTTACGGTATAAAATGTACATAATTTATTTGGCAAAACTAGTTTAACGCTGTACCTAAATAGAAACTCGCCAGTGGGTGAAATATGTTAACCTAGATATTTGTTTTCATATTTGGTAAAATTAAATTTCACCTAGTTTTTTTTATACAAACAAAATGAGAATATATATTATGCATATGAAAACTTTTTTACACATGTAGCTTGATTTAGGCCAAGGTCTTTCAAATAAACTTATATGAAAAGTTCACAACCAAACAAAGAGTATTAAGATTTCATGTTTGACAAAATCAAATGCCTCAATTCTATTGTAATGTCACAAATTAGCTTTGGTACGATAAGCATCACTAAAAAAAGCCACTCATCACACTAGAAGAAATTAACCTATGGCGATAGCGGTCATCTTTTACGAGGAAGGATGTTGCATTGCGAGTGGAAGCAAGCATGGAGAGATGATGTGTCTGGCAACGTCCCAGCCATGGCCGGATGTTGCCATCTTGGGTCACCAGCACTAGCAATCTCATGGTTCATTTTCACTCCAACGTTGTTATTGTTGTTGGGTGCCGAAAATGAATATTCATTACGATCACCAGCCTCATGTACACGGACGGGTGAGAGTACTAGAGGAGATAACAACGGTATCACACTTTTAGACAAATCCTGACTAGGTTGGTGGTTGTTATCATCCAGCTGAAGAGTTGCTGGAGCTTGTTTCTGGAGCCGTGTTGGATCCTTTCCTTTGGAGACAATGTCGTTGTTTGCAACTGCTTCCGAGTTCATTGTAATGCGCAAATAAGGCAGCAACGACGGCGGAACAATGGTTGCGGCTAATGAAGTTTAACAGAAAACGCAAAGTATGGTGAATGAGAGGGATAGAAAGTGTGTGGGGGTTTAAGAAAAGAAAGGATGAAGGGTCATGTTTTAAATGGTTGTTATGGGCTTTTAACGGTTTTTACGTTTCTCTTTAATTCACATGTTTCTCATTTGCTTGTATGCATATATATCGTGTTTGAGTGATTTTTCAAATTTCACAAACATCTTTTTAGGTTTTTATTTTATTAGAATAGTGTGTAATTTTCGTTAGACATGTGAATTACGGAGTTTACTAACCAGTGCTCATAGTGTATTTAATGAACTTAATCTTTCCTAAATAATCAAAAAGTATATTTAATGCTTATTAATTCAATCTAATAATTACCATTTTTATATGAATCATAAATGTATATTTTTATATTTTAAGAAATTTAGATTTCATTAAATGCATTATAACCAGTGACCCAGGGCACTAGACTTCATTCAATGACTTGTATCTTCCTATATAATTAAGTCAGGATTGTTTAATCCTACTTGGATCCGAATAAGATAGTCCATGTCATCAATAATCCATTGTAGTCTAGGACTTTGCTTTAGTTGTCACTCATTAAGTAAACATACGTATTGAATGTTTAAAAGAAATGAATGTTTAAAATGAATTTCAAAATTTTCTTTGCAAATTTATTTGAATTACGACTTGAGTCCCAGATTTCAAATTCAAAGTTCAAACACTAGATTCAGTCAATATCATTTTTTAAATTCAAAATTTCACACTATTTCTATTGCTCTTCATGTTCGAAATTCACAACTTCATCCACTTTAAATTGATATTTCGTTAACTAATTACAATTCCAACTATTAATTGATTTTATATTGATATTTGTGAACTAATGTACAACTATAGTTTGTATTCTTATTAACAAATATCATTTACATAATATGGAGCATATGTAGTTTGTACTATTCGAAAGTTACCTATATAAAAAAAGAAGTAATATATTGCTAATAGACCTTTGTGTATTGTGATGGTATTTAAGTATATCTTATTAACAAAATCCATTTTTTGTTGTTCCTTTTTGTTGCAATATTTTTGTTAAGTAAGTTGGTTATATTACAAGATGTGAAATACAACTAAGATTCATAAATATACTCTGATTTACCGGTTGAAGGAATAATTGAGGTACTTATCAAACTATCATACTTTTTCTCTGCCATAAATCATACATGAGGTTAAAAGTATATCTTTTCGCCTTTTTTTAAATAAAAAAAAAACGATTTTGTTTTTTATTTATAGACTTGCCAACCTCATAACTTCCCTATCCTCTCCCTTCTAGTTCAAGTTTTTTCGTATTTCTGGTTTTATATGAATTAATAGGTCTCACACTTCTAACAAAATTGGTTCTAAGTAGTTAAACACATGTCATGCTTTTTTAAGTCCTAACTAGTTTTTCATCTTGTTCTGATATTGGTTAGAACATATGATTTGAAAGGAGTGCGAGCGTCACACTCTTATTATAATATATCATATCATGTGAACATCACATTTTTATAACATTACTTGTAAAACATATTTTTATTGTGTGATCACACTCTTTTCATAGTGAATCCTAGGATTCATATATCTTTCAACTTTAGTTTATAATTAAAGTAAAACAAATTATATATATATATATCAATATAAGAGAAAATGAAGAACATGTGTAGGTAAAAGAATTTGTTTGTATATAACACATATATAAAAGAATGATGCAAGTGATTTGAGATATGTTGTGATACATTTCTAGTATGTTTGTAGAGTGCTTAATTTATTTTATTTTATTTTTTAAAAAGCGTAAAAAATATGGCCTTTTGTTCTGATTGGCATATGATTTCGCAAAAAATCTAATCATTTAAGGGACAAGCTTTCACCAAAGTTAAATAAATGCCGCATTTTAACCAAATAGTCAGGAAAATGCTGCATTCTAGACCAAATCGTAGATGGTCCCTTCAACTTTGGTCAAATCACAATCCATGCCTTACAATGTGATTTAACTTGCAACCTTTTACCAAATCACATATGAAAGCTTTTAAATCTTTTTCTTTGGCTATTCGGTGACTAGTTTGAATATTTTTTTTTTGGCTAAATTGAGATATTATGTCATATTTTTAATTTCGTTTCCCCTCTTTATTTGATGGTTTTTTAAACATTATATTATCTATTTTTAAGACAAAATAAAATGAAAAAGGTATATACTAATTTTAAAACCACCACCTATAACTTACTTCCCTGCCATTTATCTTCCTTAACATGCCCTAATTTATTCATAAACACAAATTTCAACTCATTAAACAACAACCCATCTCTTAATAATTCCCCAGAAAATAACCCGAATTCGATAGATATCGATATATATATATATATATCAGTTACAAAATAAGGCCATTTGTAATTCATACATTCTTAACAAAGTTATATCATCATGTGCATCTTCAAGATCACTTCCTTTGGGTATTCAATTTCATTAAGCTGTTTACAAGATGGGTTTTGTTTCAAATGCATCGTCTGATCCCAAAAGCTTTTTTAAACAACCAAAAAAAAGTAAATTCCTCTTATTATTATCCAATTCCCAGGCACATAATAAATATTTTACATCGATGTTTCGTTTAAATATGACTTGGACCGTTGTACTAGAAAAAATTTATTTAATTTAATAGATAAGTTTTTTGAAAATAATATTTTTACAGTTAAACGTTATAAAAATATGTTATATAAATTAAGTTGATGATTAAATAAAATAATTATTTAAATGATAAAGTTTGAATAAATATTTAAAGAAAATATAAATCAATGGTTATATGCTAAAGATAAATTGAAGATTTCATATTTTGAAACTTAAAAAAATAAAAAATAAAAAGAGAGGAGGAGGTAAGTTCTTTTTAATCTATCATATTATAGATATTACATTTCTCAGAATTTTTCTAGACAATATTTCATACATTGAAAATACCTATACATTTATTACATTTACTCAATAATATATATATATATATATATATATATATAAACAAATAGATTTTTAGGTGTCAAGAAAAAGAAAGTGTTATACTTGATCAATAATCAATAATTCAATTCAGTATGTAGTAAATATATATCTATACTCCTTATTAAAAATTCTAGCTCCCTGTTGAATGTTATATATTTTGGGACATACAAATTGTCCAAAGTACCCTTAATGATTAAATTACACTATGACTCCCTTATTTTCTCAAATATCTCCACTACCACCTTTAACATCAACCTATAGTCGCTACCACCACCACGAGTCGCCGCCGCATTTAGCGGATACCATGTTAGTGTATATATATATATATATATAAAAGACATACAGAAATATTATGTGTCATTGTATCAGGGTGTTTGTAAAATGATATATATTATATACAGTATAGCTTCTATTATAAATGTATTATCTTTAATTAACTTGAACTTAATTAAACAAACATAATGTATTTTATAAAAAACAAGAACTTGCACTATATATATATATGGTTTTCAAATTAACGATGTAATCTCGTGCAAGCCAAGAATACTATCCGTGTACGTAGCCATGTTTATGGGTACAATATTGAACTCACATAATAAAGGTTTCAGGGGATT
>JAOXNX010000032.1:13895497-13905591 GCA_028566075.1 Solidago caesia
AAAAATAATTTCCAAAATACATGGTTTAAAGTATAGATGATTAGGTATTAATTAATATCTATAGTATAGCTATAAAAAAAAATATTTACATAAACGAACGAATGTTCACGAACATAAACGAACGAATGTTCACGAATAAATTATCGAACGTTTATGAACATAAATGAACGAACGGGAGCTATGTTCATGTTCGTTCGTTTAACTAAACGAACGGATTTTTGTGTTCATATTCGTTTATTTAACTAAACAAACGAACACCAACGAACTTCCTGTCGAATGGTTCATGAACTGTTCGTTGGTTCAATTCATTTATGGCCATAGGTATTATTATCATTATTGGTATATATAAAGTGAAGATGTTTAAATAGTTTATAATTGAAGTACAATTTAGTCCTGTTTGTTCGGGAGGGATAAAATGTTTATAAAGGGTTTATAGATATAGATATGTAAATTTAAGAAATCTTATCACACAAGTTAGAAAAAAAAAACCTTTCTTTATTTACATTTTTGAGATTTTACATAAACCCTTTCTTTCTTAAACCCTTGTATCACCTCAAATGGCGTCCATGACCATGGGCTCCCTATCCGGTCAATTCCTCACCCTCCATCAAACCCAAACACGAACCCCAACCCCAACCCGAACAAGTTTCTCCAGTTCACCATCTTCAGTCTTTATAACTAATCACTCTACAATCAAATGTACCCAACTTTCTTCCCATGATGACCCAAAACTTCCCTCCAAAACCCAACCCATACTGAAACCCTTAGTCACCATAGCAGTATCCGCTGCAGCCGGCATTGCCTTCCATGCAGCCGGCAATACCTTCCGCAATGGGATTGGCGGCAGTAGTGGTGGTGGAGGTGGTGGTGGTGGAGGAGGAGGAGGAGGTGGTTTTTGGTCATTTTGGAAGAGGCTATTTACTCGTGTAGCCAAAGCCGAAGAAAATGAATCTTTGGACTTAGACAAACTTAATGATTTTAAAAAGTATAAGTTATCCGAAATTATGTTTTTTGATATAGGTAGACAGGATTTTGTTGGTGGTTTAGATGATTGGTTATTTGATATGGTTTGGATTAGACCGGGTGGTGTGTATACAAAAGCCCAATTGAAGAATGAGCTTGAAAACTTAGTTAGTAGTGGTTTCTTTGAGAAAGTTAATTTTGAGATGAAACCTGAAACAGATGGGACGATGGGTGTGCTTGTGTCATTTTTGGAATCTACTTGGGAAAAGGCAGAGAATTTTAGATGTATCGATGTGGGGTTGTTGCCGTTGGCTAAACAAGATAGTGATTATGAAATGAGAATGCAGAGGACGAGACCATGTATTTTGTCGGAGAAAGTGCATAATGAGATTATGCAAATGGTGAAAGATGAAGGTAAGGTGAGTATTAGGGTAATGCTGCAGAGGGTTAGGGATCGGCTTGAGAAATGGTATCATGATGAAGGGTATGTTTTGGCTAACGTTGTGAATTTTTTTAAGTTGGAGGATCGTAAGGAAGTTGTTTGTGAGGTGGTGGAAGGTGATATTACTCAAGTCGTGGTTCAGTTTCAAGATAAATTTGGGAATGTATGTAAAGGGAATACTCGGATTGAATTGGTGAATAGGCAATTGCCTAAACAGGTAATACTCGCAATTATATTTACGCTATGGGTATGTTTTTTGGCGTGAATCTTATAGGAGCTTATCCGAGATTAAGCTTATAGTTGTTAAGAGCTCATCTTCATAGGATTTGCTTGGCTTACAAAACTTTTAGGTGATTATGAAAACAATAAGCTCCTAAACAGTAAGCTTACTTGAAGTAGCTTTTGAAAAGTCGTTTGATCTTATGAAAAAGTAAATTGCCTAAATATCCCTTAATTAGTTGTCACTACAACAAAAGACACCTACAGCGAGGACATTTGTCGTCGCTATAGGTCAAAAAGTCATCGTCATTCACTTTTGATGGATTTTGTTGTAGTGTGTATTTCATTCGCTGAGCTCCAGCTACAGCCTCCAACATGTTTTTGCCAAACTTATTGTATGATTGTTTTGTAGGTTTATTATCTAGATTTTCCTTGTTAATGTGAACTGGCAGTTATAGGGACAGTTGACAACTGAATCTGATTTTTCCCATTATTTTCATAAGTGTGGTTGAGTTTCTCGACCCTTTGCCTTAGGATTAGTCAGTAAAAGCTGGTGTTATAACAGATTCATGAAACTTAAAAACACTTTTGCTAGGGACTCTGCTAATAAATGTGAGATGTTATTATATGCTAAGATATGGTTTTTGTGCCGTTATAATTTGGTTGTACAGCTTCAAGAAGGAAATGTTTTCAACATTGAAGCATGGAAACAAGGTTTGAGCAATCTAATTTCGCTATCTTTGTTTTCAAATATTGAACTATATCCCCGACCTGCAAGAGAGGGAGGGTTTGTTTTAGAGATTAAACTTAAAGAAGTTGGACAAATGAGTGCAAACGTCAATCCTTTCAATTGGAGGATTGTTCCTAGATTTGGAGGCCTTCCAACTTTGGTAATCAATCATAGTTATAATCTGAAGTTAAGTAAAACAATTTAGCGAAACGGTTATTATTCATTCTTTTGCATGCTGTTCAGGCTTCAGTCCAACCAGGTGGAACAGTTACATTTAAGCGCCGGAATATAAATGGGCTTAACAGGTCAATTTCTGGGTCTGTGACCACCAGTAATTTTCTCAAGCCTCAGGTGAATATCCTTGCTTTATTTCTTGTCTTAAAAATATCCATCTTGGAGTTCGGGTGGTTTCCCTTATCAAATTATGTGTTCCATGTCTGCGGTCTGCCTACTGCGTATTGGTTAGAGTTGCACAAACGATTGTGTGCCTAAGGCCGGTACTCTCTAGCCCCATAGCCTGTTTGACCCAAAAGTTGCAAAACATTTGATAGAAAGACAAACCTAGGCCTGGTCGTGTGTCTTCTTTGGTAGGAATGCCAGGTCCTACAGATCCGGTCTCTTGGGAATGCGGCATAAAAAATTTGGGAAAAACAAATTTAGCTTTACATACTGGATTAAAGGGTTATTGATCGAGTGTTTGGGCGGATTGCTAATTTGAGGCTCAAACGGGGTTAGGACCAAGCCGGAAAAACAATATGCTCTTTATGCTTTGTAGATGTAAATTTCTATATTCATATGCTCTATCAAACTCAGGTATTTTGGTTTTGCTTTTCATCAAATGAAGGTAACAAGAAAAAGTAAAATTCAAAGCATTTTGGACTCTGCATATGTGCCGTCTTTTTGCACCTCTAATAGATCAATATTTATTATGATACATAGCATTCCTCATATTTTTATCTTTGCAAATCTTGAAAGCTTTCTGTCTATGGTAGGATGATCTTGATTTTGAGCTTCTGTATCTGCATCCTTACTTGGATGGTGCAAGTAATTCCAGAAACCGTACTTTACAAATGAGCTGCTCGAAAACCAGACAACACAGTCCAGTCTTCACAGGCGGACCTAAAGTACCCGAAGTACCTCATATATGGGTCGACAGAGCTGGCATCAAAGCTAATATTAGTGAGGTGGATGACACTAATCTTCATATGACATAATACAAATATTTACATTAGCTTATGATTAGCTTATTGTTCCCAGGATATCACCCATGAAAGCAAACTTACATATGGAATTGCTATGGAGAATAGAACGACACTTGATGGAAGTAATCATATTACTTCGAACAGTAAAAGGATTTCCCCAAATGGCGATATTAGCACAGATGGTCCTCCAGCAACATTAAGTGGAATGCGCATAGACCAAACGGCATTTGCACAAGCTAGTATTGTAAAAGACAACACTAAGTTTGTAAATGGAACAATCGTCGGGACAAGAATTGTCTTTCAGGTCATTCTTGACCCAAACCTGCATTGACTTATACAAAAATCACCCCTTTTGACCCAAACCTGTTTTGATCCATTACTCAAGCTGTTCAATGTTTCAGGTTGACCAAGGTGTAGGCATTGGCAGCAAGTTCCCTTTATTTAACCGTCACCAACTAACAATGACTAAATTCATACCACTAAAGAAAGTGGAGGAAGGTGCTGGCAAATCACCACCACCGGTGCTTGTTCTTCACGGGAATTATGGTAGATACATTGGCGAACTGCCTAGTTATGATGCTTTCATTCTTGGTGGTCCTTACTCAGTTAGGGGCTACAATACGGGTGAGATAGGCGCTGGTAAAAAGATGCTTGAGGTACATTTTGTTGCTTTCAGTTCTCTTGACATAGAAGCTATATCATGAAATCGGAGCACAACTTTCTCAACTTAGGTTAAAAATGTAAGGTTAAAACGTGTACTTAGTTAAGTTTTGTTTTAACTTTTATATAATCAGTTTAATGTTCTATTCCTGTTTGTATAGATTTAATTATTTGATCTTTAGATAATCTGGTAATCTGAAACACATTTGTTTGTTCATACATTACTATCACTCCATGTATTATTTTAAATAACGGATGCCAACATTTTCTTTTTGTGAACTAAAATTTGTTTTGATGTTTTATATACAGCTCGCAGCTGAAGTACGAGTGCCTGTGAAAAAGGCACATGTGTTTGCATTTGCAGAACATGGGAATGATTTGGGCAGTTCAAAGGATGTAAATGGGAACCCGACTGAGGTGTACGCACGAAAGGGTCATGGTTCCTCTTTTGGCGCCGGGGTTATGATAGGTCCAATACGAGCAGAGTATACTGTTAATCTCAACTCAGGAAGTGGTGGTCTATCTTTCAGTGCTGGAGATAGATTTTGAGACTTATTCCTGTCTCTACCAATTTAGCTTTCTGTTTTCTGATTTGTATATATAAAGAACTTATGTCGCCTTCAGACTGAACCCATGTAACGTACAGTAACTACTTATGTCTGGTTAATGGAACTGAATTAACAAGGTAATCCAATGAACACGCGAACGGGATGATCTATATTAATGCGTGGTTGATGAATGATATGTTGGAATGATAACTCTTAAGTCATTCATATTTGTGTATTAGCTTACTACATGGAGATTTATGCAACTTGACATAGGTTTTTGTTGAATACATTTGAGTTTTAAAACTTATGGTGTTTTTATGTCAAGGTTTGGGAATGAGTTTTGGGAATACAAAATGATAAACAGGATCTGGTTTGTAGTAATGATAAGAATGCGTTTGTGAAAGAAGTCTCTAAACCATCGGATAGAGGTATGACGGTCTACATCATACTTCCCCGGCTCCCCCATACCATGCCCCTGACGGGATTGGGTATTGTTGTTTGTAGCAATGAGTTTCCGAGCATCTGCAATGCAAGTTTTTTCTAAATCTTTTTATTTACACCAACTTATACCCCTGAAAGCAAATTGACATTTGGAGTTGTTATGAAAGAGATTAAAAGAAAAAACGCCATCAAAGTAGTCATATTTTGTCAAATGGTGTGATCAACTAACGAGAATCACTTACGATGGTTTAGTAGAAAAAACTACTACTCAGAGGATAAAAAAAATATAGGGTTTTGCCAACTTGCGCTGTTAGCAGTCGCACGGGGATTATACTGGTGACGGGTTAAAACATGTTTTAAAACTAACCAAATCTAAACTGTACTGCCTAAAAACAACTTATGTCAATATTAGTTGATTGTGTGTTTTTTTATGGTTCAGTGGGATTTTGTGTCTGTTAGTAGTTGGGCTTGGCTGCAATCTTCATTCTTTATGCAGGCAATTTCTTTTTTATGCTAGTCTGTTGTGGTTCCAATCGGTTTAGTAGAGACTGAGAGTTCACTCATGAGAGTTCTTTGAATGGGTATCGAATCAACATTGTAGTCTGCAATGAAGGCTGAATCAAATGCAAGATGAGAGCGGTCTCAAGTGACCTTAAGCTCAGCGATCGTCCAGGTTTTCTGATCTCCATTGGCAGATTGTTACATGACATGGTTTTGAATTATTGGCGTCTCTTGGACTGGTGGTCTAGCAGATATTGTTTTGGGGTACTTGTTGGTGTTTGAAGCTCGGTCTCTTTCAACTTTATCCCTTTTTTTCATGGGATTATTCTCCTAGATGAGATGCAGCAGGTTCCTGGTATAGCAATTTGGTTGTAGCTGCGGCGTTGGGTGTGTATAATAGCTTGTTTAATGCAAGACCGATAACATATAATAACAGGTGTCTTGCAAAAGAATGGCTTTTCTTTAATGCAAGACCAATTACATTCCTAAATCTAACAAAGTAGAAACCATAAAAATCATAACCTTTACACACTCTAAATGGAGAAAAAAAAATAACTCTTGGACTATCGTGCTCCATATTCTATTAATGCACGCCGAACACTAACTTGTTACGTAGAAATGACCTTATTTGTTGACTTCCTCCAGTGCAGATATATGTGTATTATTGCCAAGTTTTATGTTAAATAAATTTATAGAACTCGATACTCCTTCCTGTATCTTCAAACTTTGCATTAAATTGTATATGATTTACCTGCATTTGCAGATAAATACTCGTATTTTCGAACAAAATTAAAGAACTTACAACATTCAAATAGGTGAATAATACTCACCTTGTATAAAAAAATCACAACCCTAGTTCCCTTTTTAATTGAGCAAGTGCAGCTTCAATCTCATCTATATTATCTTCAATACTGCTTCCATTTTTACTTTCATTTTTACTACCATTTCCAGTTCTACTCTTACCTGAACTTGCAGGTTCTTTATATTCTCTCTCCGTGTCCTCTTCGGTATCTGTGATGTTCAGCTCTTTTTCAAGAAACTCGACAAACTCTTCCCCAATTTCCTATCAAATGCAAAAAGTTTAGTATCGTTTCTATAACCTAGAGATTGGCTCATTTGACCTATAAATAGGCTGATTTGGGTTATGTGTGATCTCTAACGGGTCTAATGAGTAAATTGAAAGACTAAAAGAGAAGCCGGTTAAATGGGTCAAACATGTTAAACAGCATCTGAAGGGTATTTAAAGCTTAATTAGTTTGTAATAATATTTAGCATATTAATTGTTTATAGAAGTAAAGAACCAAAAAAAAAAAAAAAAAAAAAGAAAGAAAAGAAAAGGATATTAAAGTGTTTTGTGGGTAGACCCAGGCAACCTGTTTTGACCTGCTACTAACTATTTGCATGCTTCGACCTGTTATGCCCTACATCAATTTAAGGAAAATCTTACTGATAATTCCTCCCATAAGCTCTTCGGTTTCGTTTGTGAAGGAGCGCTTGCCTCCCAGTTCCTGTATTCTTCTTGCAGATCTTTAAGGAAGTCCCCTAAACCAAGCAAATATAGATCTCAAGAACACGATCACATGGATTTCATATTAGACATAACGAGCTTTGCATAAAACAATAAGTTTAGGTTGATATATTTATGAAAAAGATGTGTCTACCTAATGATATTTGGACATCCCTCACAAAATTACCTGCACAAGTGGTTTAAGGCATGAGGACATGAAACTTGGGAGATGATCCTATCAAAGTCCGAGGTTCTACTCGTTTTATACCACTTTCCCCCATTCTTCACTTTGTGGCTCCCGTATTTAATTTTCTTAATATAACTATTTAACTCTTCTCTTGTTATACAAATGGGACCACAAAATGAAGATGTTGGATGACAAAAGCGAGTTGCACCTAAAGTTTTTTGCAGAACAAGGTCATGAATATATTAATTAGATTAGAGGCATATACACGTAGGAATAACAATCAAGAGGTATAACGCCATAGAGTTGATGGCAAATAAGCTTCTAGTGGGAATAGGAGAGTGCATGATTTCAATAGATCACGTAGAAATAATTAAGTAAAGTAACTTTAATATGACATATTTACACTATGCATGTTTGACTATTTTAGAATAGTTAAGAACTTAAGATAACCACAAATGGTACATAACATGCATAACACAGTTAAACAATAGTACTTTAAGGGCAACCCTTGGATGCAAACAGATACAAATAAGTAAACGAGAAAAGTTCCAAAGTGCATAATTAATTTACCAAAACCATAAAACTCTTCATCTTCCACACGCTTGTAGTTGTACGCTTCAGATGTACGGTTTCCAGAGTCATACTTCTTACGCGAATCTGAGTTCAGCACTGTATTGTATGCATGTTTTATCCTCAAAAATTTCTCTTGAGCGTTAGCCTGGGCATCAAGAGTTCAACAATTTGTTAAATCACAAAAGTCATAGCTTTAGCCATCTCAATATTTACTTACTCATGCTATACAACTTTCATCCACTTCAATTAGTCTAGATAGATAAATCTTTTTGTTATTTTAGCTGCAAATATCTTTAGACCTTTCCAACGCATATTTATAAAGTGTCCATGACAACCTCAAAATTATTGCAAGCTTTAAGGAACTACTTGATCTAAGTCCTAGGAGTTCGCAGTTGGCTTAGTGGCAAATATGAAAGGAGGATAACGTTCACACATCTGTAGAGGTCCAAGGTTCAAATCCCACTAGGTGTAAACAATTTCCAGGAGCCATGTCCGCCTTAAAAAGAATAAGATTTTCCTGGTTAATGCAGAGAGGGCATAAACCCGGCCACCAAAAGGTAGAGGCGAAACCAACATATACAAAAAACAAACTACTTTATCACCTTTACGGCCAAGCTAGAAGAATACCCAATAACCATTTAATCTTAATAAGAAAATTGCCAAGTAAGGTAACAAAAGATCCCAAATTTGACAACAAAAATCGTCTCACTCGTCAAATGGAGTGAAAGTTCAAAGATTTTAAAAATATAGGAACTTTTGCCTAAATTTGAACTAAATACGAATATCTAATTTTTATTAAAACTGAACTTCTCTCCTAAATCTGTCTTGAACTAAACTTCACTCTTAAATGAGTCAAAATGTAAACATTAATAGAGAAATTCATTTACAAATTCAGGAGCTTTGTTTATATTTTCTTGGCAATTCTCACATTCTTAATCAAAGTCCACAAAGCAATATACTTTCATACGAAAACCTCAAAATGCAAAACCCCAAATTGCAATAAATAATCAGAATAAACAAGAGTTGTAAAAATCGGATTACAAGGCCGAGTACTCTCTACAAGGTCAGAATTGATCCAAATCGGCCAAAAACACCTGTTTGGTCACAAATTGGCTTGAAATATTCAAACAATTGTGTTAATGTTTCTAAACATATTTCTAGGGTCCTATAAACATGTCATTCATATAATTTCGAAATCTATATATAAAAATTCCAATCCAAGTACTCCCCTCCAGGCCATTACTCGCTATAAAGTAGTCAGTCCACTGCTTGAGTACCATGAAAAAAACCCCACAAAAAAGTCTCACTAAAATTACAATTAAAGATACACAAGTATCAACAAATGCACCACCAACAATTCATCAAAATCAAACAAAAAGTTTCAAAATTTAAAAAATACCTCTTTATTGACATCAGGGTGATACTTTAAAGCAAGTTTTCTATAAGCCCTTTTGATCTCAGCTGGTGTGGCAGAAGGAGATACACCCAAAACTTGATAAGGTGATTCTTTACTAGCACTAGCTTTCACAAGGGTACTATGGTAATTTCTACTTCTTTTTATTTTGAAATTTGTGTATATGGGTGTGAATGAAAAAGATTGGGAATCAAGAAAGATAGAAGAATTGAGGTTACTTCCATACCCAAATCTGCATATGGGTATGAAGAAGAAAGATGACTGATTTTGTATTGAAAATAAAGTGGGGTTTGGGAATGGAGATAAGGAATTTACATGCATATTCATCAAGTCATAATCTTGTTGAAAATTGAGGGGTTTGGTGGATGTGATTCTTATTGGTTGTATGGTGTGTGTTTAGTTAGAAATAGATATTGTTCACCAAAGGTTTCGATACAGGGTGTTTGCCTGTTTGGGATTGTTTATGAAAGTGGTTTTATTTTTGGAAAATGCCAACGTGCATATAAAAAAAATATTATATGTTCTATATCAAAAACTTTAATATTACTATTATAAAAACAAATTTGCGTTATTTATATATTATAAAGTTTTAAAATTTAGTTTTATTGTACGTATGCTGATTTAATTCATATTATTGTCACACTTTTTATTAATATTTGTTTTATGGTTTTTCATTATCTTATATTTGATATGTTATTTTCATTTTC
>JAOXNX010000032.1:13914072-13925832 GCA_028566075.1 Solidago caesia
AAGATGCATTTTAATAGTAACTATTAAATGCATCTTAGTTAACACTAAAATGCAGTGTCGATTGGAAAAAAGAGGTACTTTTTCCAACCGACACTGCATTTTAGTAATATTTAAGCTGCATTTTAGTGCATTTTAGTAATATTGAAGCTGCATTTAACACACTTCGTATTTTAAAACACTTCTTACAGGAACCCACATCTGTATATATATATATGCTTATAAATTTTAGTCGTATGAATCATTTTTGTTGACAAATACTAGCTCCATACGGGTGGCAAGGTAGTGAACGTTTGAGATGTTTGAAATACGTCTCAAGTTGGTTTCCTGTCATCTTCTAATCTATTTTCCAAGCACAATAAAACAAATATTTGACCAACATTGATCTAAAGAATGAATGAATTTAATATAGTTTATGACATGGATCTTTTGTGTCTTTGTTTTCCCTGTTGGTTTTGTTTGCTTGTATCTACACCAAAGCATCAAGAAAACAAAACTAATAAAAATATTATTGATGGCAATGTATAAATTTCCTAAAACATTCTGTGAGCATATATTATATGGTCTAACAATAAGATGATAATAACAAGGTATTTATAGAAATATTAATGAGTTAGATAACCTACAAATGAGCTATAACTTAGTCAATGGCGAGTAGGTTTTGGTAGTGGTTTATTGAGAAATCAAATCAATGTTGTTTTCAACTATTTAATGCAATGTGACACAATGAAATACAATAACAACCGTCCTCAATCCTGTTAAAAATTAGGCATAAGAATGTAAGATGTAAATAATTATACATTTACAAAAAATAAATAATAAAAAAAAAACCCTACTTCCGGGCCAACATAAGAGTACACAATGTGACACAACGAAATAAAACATAAAAACAATCTTCTTTTATAAATTATTAATAAACTAGACCATTTTCTAAAATCAAGGCCAACTTATGCTATGCTATTTCCTTTTTCTTTTTATATTGTATAATATTTCGTTTGGGACCAACCTAAACCATATGGGCATATATATATATATAGTTTTGCCAGGAACTCCTGATGTTACGGGATTGCAATCATTAAGTCAACTCGGTATTTCCTATAGAGCAGCCAGCGAAACGTCTCTGTATTATCTATT
The DNA here is from genome assembly GCA_028566075.1 of Solidago caesia. NCBI lineage: Eukaryota > Viridiplantae > Streptophyta > Magnoliopsida > Asterales > Asteraceae > Solidago > Solidago caesia. The sequence continues at coordinate 13,915,204 of JAOXNX010000032.1, forward strand.
TTTTTTATTCCCAAAAAAAACCCATAATAAATTTCTTATTTTGTATTTGATTATAGGTTGTTAAATACAGCTAAGACGGTAGTTAAGATGCATAAAATAGTTATACATTTACCATAAAGTTTAAGGGTAGATTTTTTATATGGAAGATACAATTTTTTTTATACACTTTAACTACAGTCCTTAAGATTGTATTTAACATTTTCACACTAAATAATAGTGTTTGTGTTCATTCATTTAATTTAGCACGCAGTTCATGAGATTATAATGCATATAAACTAACTTTCCATCTAACAATATGCGATACGTTGACTACATGATTAATTTAAAGCTATTCAAGTTAGCTCATATGTGACAATTTTGAAAACTTAAAGTGGAAAGTTGGTGATGTACGCACATAAATATTGTGTAACATGTTACTTGTATGTGTTATATGTATTTGATTAAGTATTGTTGTATATATTTATCAACTTTCAAAGTAAAAACAATAATATACCCTGATAAAGGAATTTGTTTTTGTTGCATAAAATTGTCCCCTTTTGGGACCCATCATTGAATTCACTCCAAACCCCACCCTTTTTTCTTTTCTTTTAACCATATTTCGGCTAAATTGTTGAGTCTGAGCCTACTGTCACATAAACTTAAATTTCACCAAACGATACTAAAATCGTCTTACTATGCTCCCAAGCTTATTAAAGGAGAGAAAAGAAAGGAAGGGAAGGGTTATTCCGTGCTCCCGAGTTTCATTTAAGGAGAGAAAGGAAGAGGAAGGGAATGGTGCTCCCGAGTTTCATGTAAGGAAAGAAAAGGAAGGACGAGGATGACTAATATAACCTAATTCTCCTTCCATTATTTCCTTCCATAAGTGCAAAGATTTGGAAGGATGGATCATCCTTCGCCTCATCTCCCCTCCTCTCCACTTCTTTTCTTTCCAAAAAAAAAAAAAATCGAGAACACAGCCTTAAGGTCTTGCTGCATTGTTTGTAAGTTATAATATAATTGTATGACCAAATGAAACTAATAATGATAAGTACGGATATAAAGGTGGTGGCGAGAGAACTATGACCGAATCATGGAGTTTATAACGTTCCGAGGTTCAATTGTCAAGCTCTTGACACGCCCGCTAGGTCTGAGGATGGTGTAATATATTTTTCTCCCTTTTCCTGGAACAATTGGTGGAACATGTAATAGATTTGGATCATAAAGTTATAAGCTAGCTAAACAAGGACACACATCACACGTCTCGAATGGTAAGGACGTACACTTTTAATGCATAAAACCTTCCAAAAACCAAATCATTATACTAAAAAAATTGCAGTAAATACAAATAATATAAATTATGTAGTCATATTTGACGTATAATCATTCATACAACATGTAAAGTGTTTGAACAAAAGTGTTTCGGGTCAACCCTACTCGACCTGTTCCAACCCTACAAATAGTCACCTGTTTTGAGGTGCTACCTAAACTGTGTAATCCATCCGTTTTGCCACCCCTTGTAATCCAAAGTGATATACATGACACACTGTGCAGAGAGACTCGTCCTATTTAAGGCTTGGATCAGTAAGGGACAGTCCAATGACAAGCCAATATAGGAACTACTACAAACCTCCAAAGCAAGGGAGGAATCACCAGTACAACGCGGGTCCCAGTGTTTACGATGTTGGCGGGCCCAAGGGTGAAATGTCATCTATGGATGCATCAGAGACAACAACTTCCTCTAGAGACAAGGCATCGGTTTCAATTAGCAATGCCAGCGATATCGATTTAGAGTGGATAGAGACATCTTTAAGTTTGATTTAGGATACACTTTGGTTAGCTGGTCTGGTTGTGCATTCCTAGAAGGCTCTTTATTGGAGAGCAGCTTCGATAATCAAGCATGTAGTTATTCAAGCTAGGGTTGTAAAAGAGTTGAGTTTTTGTCAAGTGATACAATCTCGAGACAACGTTGACCTCCTTCAAACGGAGCTTTTATCAGGTCCGGCTACAAAAGTAAGCTTCAAATGCCATTTATGTGTATGTTTGGCATGTAGCTTATAGAAATTTATGACAACTTGAACTTATAGTTTTAATAAGCTAAAGCTCATAAGTTTAGTTTGGTTACCAAACTTTTGGCAAACTTATGGTTTTCATAAACCATAAGCTGCTTGAATAAGATTCAGTTGCCACATGCCCCAAAACGACATAAAAAGAACAAAGACGGTAAACACCATTAAAGCAAATATGGCATCATCAACCCTAACTAAAACAAGTTCCTTACCCAAATCTGTTTGGAGTTTCAGATTTATATGCAGGACGAAACACTACAGAAAGCTAGCAAACAGTGTTCACATTTACGTTTGAAACTGATTATTACTACTTGAGTCGTAAGAATCAGAATTTGGGGTTTGGATAAACAGATCCCACTTCTGATTATCTAATGATACTAAGTTTTAAAAAAAGAATTAGTCCAACAGTGGCAAAGCTAATTATGTAAGGGTATATTGAAATTACCTATATATGCCCTTTTTGTACCTACTTTAAAAGACTTTTTAACTCCTAATAAACTAAACACCTATTTCCACAATTGTCTTACTTGGTCATTAATCAGTTAATCTATCAATTTACTAAAAAAATCAAATCTGCCAAACATTTGATTATTACAACTTTAAACAGCAAAAACGCATCCACTACTTTCTACAGCCTGCTTTATTACAGCTAAATATCATATTCTGATTGCTAAATATCATATTATTGACAACAAAATGTGCATCCAAACACCCTTCAAGTCCACATAATACTGGTAAATCTTTCTTGAGAAGGAAAGCCATGACATCTATTTAAAAGGTGGGGAGACTATATATACCTTGAACCAGGAAAAGTGGACGGAGAGTAACTAACGCAGCCATGATTGCACCCATCCCCCATAAATCTGTGATTGAGATGTGATTAACACATTAATTTCACAACCTAATACATTTAAAGAAGTGTCACTATAAAATTACTGCAAGTCACCAACTGCAGAGCCATATTTTGGTAACTGGAGAAGTACCTCTGGGGCTTATACCTAAAAATCCACATTTCCGTAATTAGTAGAAGACATGTAGCATGTGATTATAAATAGACATAAAGTTGCAGTGTCATGACAATGTTGAATGAAAGAACAACACTCACCAGCGTGTTGAAACATACTCGGTGTATGGTGGTTGGGATGTAATCTCACGAGCAAGACCAAAATCACCTATTTTTATCGCCCCTTTAGAGACAAGTAAGTTCTTTGAAAGCATAGATACAGACAATGTGATTATTAAATAAACCAGCATACCACAGATTTAGCAAAATGCTTAAAATGTATCAACAAAAAATTTTAAGTGCCCAGATACTTGCATGTTATTACTAATCTCATAGAGGACCTCAAACATACATATAATCACAAAGCAACAACAGACACATAGAAATAAACTAGAACTCCAAATGAAAGAGGGGTGCAGGTTACTTTAGTACTGGATGAAACAGGTTGGGTCATCCCAGGACACTTTTTTGTCTCTTCTATGACAGAAGAGGTTTACCCTGTACAGGTTATCAGGGGAGGACAAGTATTTGATTCAGATTTGCGCGGCCTGACCGGAGTATCCCCGTGAGCGTTTCCCTGGCCACACCCCAATACATTTACCACTACGCCACCTACTTTTTTATTAACAATTATCGTGTCATGAAAATAAGCATTGAAATTAAAAAAAAAAAAACAATTTAGTAGGTTGTGAGCATTGACATTAGACCTTAGCTAACTTTAAACCAATTGGGACTGCTCCCTTTCTAAATTCTAACTAATATTTCTTGATTTGAGACATTTAAGATGAAACACAACGTGTAATGAAAATAAGCATTAAATTAAAATAAAAAAAATTAGGAGGTTGTGAGCATTGATATTAGACCTTAGCTAACTTTAAACCAATTCGGTCTGCTCCCCTTCTAACTAACTTTTCTTGATTTGAGAAATTTCAGATGAAACACAACCCATATCGACCCATTCACCAGTCAATGGGTCAATACTGCCACCTCTAATAATAGTCTAATCTACGTACACAGGCCAACTCTAGCACAAAAGCAAATATCACATGAAAAATCTTATCACTTGAATAGACACAACAGTTTATAAGCCAGAATATCATTTACAACACAACACAATTCATTTCATAGTCTAACCGTCAATCTATTCATTCATAGGTTACCTGGCTTAAGATCGCGGTGAAAGTAGCCATGTTGATGCATGTATACAAGACCATGAAACACATTGAAGAACCAATTTCTAATTTCAGTTTCCGAGAAAGGCTTCACTCTGTTTTCCATAAGATCGTAAAGACTACACTCCTGGAAAAACATGATGATACTTGCACAAGTAAAAATATGGCCAAAAAAATAGCTAATACCATATATTCAAAAATGAAGTACAGAACATCATTTTCTCTAATGACTTCCTTGAGCTTCACAATATTTGGATGATTCACCTTATGCAATGACTGCAAGAGTAAATATGTCGATGTCAAAACAGAAAGCTAGGAGATGAATAACAAATAACGTAAATGTGGCAATTTCGACCATTTTACTTATAAATGGATCGATTTGGGTTTGCGTTTTATCCAGAAAGTGCCTAACAAACAACTTCAACTAAAAGAGACAAGTCTAATTTTGTTCGGAAGTGTATTCTTAACCCTTACAGCCCCCTAGATCGACTGATATTACAAAAATAGAAATAGAATATTCTTGTAAATACATAGTTTTCGAGATCCTTAACTCATTAACTGTGGCATCGTAGTAGGCCAAGCCAACCCGACCTGTAACCCAAACCAGTCTAGACCTGTAACCCATCGAGCCCATTTCCCTCCTCTAAAACAACAGAATTAAGTTTACCTTGACTTCTCCCAAATTTATGCATTCCTCGCATGAATAATATTTTCTCTTCATTCTCTTAATGGTAACCTGTAAGCATTATACATCAGCTACAAGAAATACAATCTTTTAACTTTTACAAAATGCTATGCTAATCAGAGAGAACCTACCACTTCAGCATTAAGCGTATTCAAGGCTCTCCAGACAACCCCGAAGGTTCCATTACCAACTTCCTTGATTATCTTGTACCTAAATCAGAATAATGAAAAAACTTGATGTCTCAAATTGATTTCGCAACATAGATAACACATAAGCACATATGAAACTAATCTCACCTATCCATTTCTGTGTTCGCAACAGCACGTAGCACTTTTATTTTGAAGAAGAGACGAATATACAGAAGAAATAACATGCTTTATGTAAAATATTACTGAAAAATCTACAAAATAATTGCCAGCCTTGATGTTCCAGCTGGATCAACCTTCACTCTTAGTGCAAGAGCAGAGTAACTGTTTATTTCTGACGAACAGTCCTCATAGAATAATTCATAAAAGAACTCGGTTCATTGACACCGAGACATTGACAAGGTAACAGAAGCAAAGACGGCTGAGAATTGATCAGCATCTTGACACTGATCCAGGAAGTATATATAAGCAGAATACGTGTAGCCAAAAACAAAAGCTCAAAAAGACTGATTTTTTTTAATAATTTTTTGAAATGGCTATCTCATATACTTTACTTGAATTCCATCTCATCTGCAGGAAGGACAAGTATTGCTAAATTAAGGTCAGACCAACAATCTTAACTACTACTTGACAGTGAACAGAGCGATTACAAGCAAGGTTCAACCCTGTAGATTGGAACATAAAGAAATGGATATGCAAGAATAGAAGCCAAATATGGACTTCCAACCAGAAGCAACAACTTAAAGAGGTGTAACCACCATGTGCAGAAGATCCAATATATTGTACATAACATAAATGTTGAATCATGCACATAATCTAGGTATTCAATCATCTATTACACGATCTAATACCCAATATGATATTTTAGAATGTTAATTGCAAGTTTGTGTCGGGTTGGACACTAAAAAAATGCCAACTTGAACCCTGAAAGGCTCGATAATAATCATCTGAGACAGTACAAATCTCAAACTCTTTCGTGAATGGTTTTATGGCAAGTACATGCTTCCTTGAATCAAGCAAAGCTGGGTTCCCAAGCATAGATCCATGTTGCTCATATTTCTCAAAACTATTCCCAAATAATATGATTTTGTTTAAATTTTCGTATCTCCAGTTGGTCTTTAAAAGATTGTCGTATAGCTCGGCTTCACAATGGGGCATAAAAAAAAGAATTGGATTCACAGCTTGCCTCCTACCTTGTTCATTAACCGAAAGAACACAAAACCCGAGATGTTCCATAACCTTAGATTCGGTCAATGAAATAACTGGATCAAAAACTTCCATGTCTCCAATCCAATCAAGTTTCCTCTTCATGAGAACTGCAAGACTAAGCTGCAACCGAGGTGATTCAAACGATTCAATGCTACCAATACCATAAATGACCATCTTCAACTTGCGTTCTGATCCCGTAAGGTTATCAAAATGGTTTGAAGCTTCAGGAGTTTGGATTTGATCAAGAAAAACACTAAAGAACCGAGAATTCTCTATTTTCTCGATGGAGTTATGCATCTTTTGTATCAACTGAAGTTCTCTTTCCGGGGTGGTTTCAAGATCAGCAGGAGTCCAATGTGTTTGTTGTTGTATTGCAGGTTTGAGCTTGGGGAACTTTCTTTTTTGATTATTGCGACGTGGCAGAACGACTGTCCACTCATCTTCAACAACTCTATGTTGGTCAGAGATCAACGTTTCTGCAGACGCTGCCATTGTAAAGCATACACAAGCTTTTAATCTTGATCCATATCAATCGTGATTTTCCAACTTTTATCTGCAATATATATCGGAAACAAATAAGCATGGACCGATGGCTGAACATTAACAAGCTGCCCATTGAACTAAACTTAGCAGATATAATGTTGTTAAGAAATATATTAAAGCATAGATCGAAATTGGTTCACAACCCATGGACTTAATTATTTGAAGTACTTAACACCTAAAAGTAAGCTGATCGAAAAGTAAATTAGATAAATAGGAAGAGTGTGATGGTTCGAAAACAGATGTTAGAAATTCGGTGGCGAATCTAGAATTCAAACTCATTGCGTTCAAAACTAAATCAGAGACATTACAAAAACACCATCTAACAGAAGTTATGTCTACAATGTGCAGTGTTGCTAATAATATTATCTATCTATCTATCTCCATAATATAATTTTTTTAATCAATTTCGCAGTAAAGAGAAAAAAGCTCAAAATCAATAACCTAAAAAAACAACTAAAGTAAATCAATAATCTAAGAGAGTAAAAAAGTAATTTCACCACAATGGATTACCTGAGTGAACCGATTGACAAGAGAGACGGAAGCTGCGCAGCCTGACTACCAGAATTACACGAACTCAGAAAAGTCAATGAAATAATATACTGGGTGGGTCGGAGGGAATTGGTATATTTGGGTGGGTGGATGAATGGGCGGTGTCGGATTTTTTGTCGAATCGGTAATCTCACCCCGGTCGAACCGGTTGAACCTGCTGGTTCGACTGGTTGTTTTTTTTTATTTTAAATATTTAATAAAAATGCTACTAAACTTGTTACAATCAACTTAAAAATAATACTAAATAATTACAATCCACTCAATATTGACAAACAACTAAAAATAAAATTAAAGTATGCATATTATCATAAAAATTACAATAAAAAAAAAACCAAAACCGGTTGAACCGGAAAAACCGACCGGTTCGCAATAGTGGAAAAAACCGTCAAAAAACCAGGGTTAAAACCGGTCACCCGACCGCGCACCGGTCTGACCGGTTGAACGGGCCGATCCGGTCCGGTCCAGTTTTTAAAACATTGCTTTCATATGCCTTTATGTTTCATCACACATTCGTTGTTTTAATGGAAGAAAGGAAAAGATTTTAAAACTTTTTGGGTATATTTGATTCAATGATTTTTAAGAAATGCGATGAAAAATAATTTGGAATTTTTCATGTAAACCCAACATGACAAAGAAAGAAATCTTAATTCATTTCCATCAAATTTCTTTCAATTCGATAAACCAAACAGCTTGGAGTTTCTTTTTAAGAATAAAAAAGTAAATTTTAAAAAGCTAAATTTTCATTAAAAATTATATAAATCTTATTTTTACCGTCTCATAATACCATCAGGCAAATCAAAAAATTACTAGAAGTTGTTGTCACCGTTGCATTATACAGTTATAATGCTAGTCATCTCTTAAGTAGTTATTAAACATAACCTCCTTGTTAGTATTTTTAAGAATAAATAAAAACATTACGAAAAATGATAAATATAGCTAAAATCTAGTTAAACATGTATTACATGCATAAATAGTTTTTATATTAAATATAATCACTTCTTATATTTACGTATTATAATTCAAAATATAATTTCTATGCATGTCATAATCTGTTAGACATAACCTTGAAGGCTATTTTTATCATTCCAAAATATTTTAACGGGGATGCATTCTTATCTTTTATGTATGTATATATGAACATATTAATAGCTTTTGGTGGTCTTCAATAGCTTTTGGTGGTTTCTAATGGTCTTGACGATAGTATTATAAAAGAGCATGGGGGCTTAGACATAGGACAAAGTGGATAACCGTATAAGACCCGATTTTTTAGGGGCACGAATTTTAAAATTTTTATCTATACATATATATGTAAATTTTATATTTATTTATATATTATATGTTATATAGTATTTCTACCTTTAATAATTAACTATGAACGCTCTGATCGGGTGGTTAAGATGTTAGTTACGGGTGTTTTTTGCTTTTAGGTCGATAGGTCGAATTCACTGCTCCTGACCTAGGGGCCCTTTTTTCTTTGGCTTGTCCTAGGCTCAAAATTCCTTATGACCGACCCTAAAAAGAGGCTAGGCGGTTGTATAAAGGAGTGCAAATATATGATGTGTCACATTCTTATTGAGTGGAGACGATAATGTGATGTTGCTTAATTCAATTATATTAAGATTTACTAGGATATTAGTATAAAGGAGAGGCTAGGTGGTATTATAAATGAGTGATTGATGTTTTAAATTGAGTTTTAAATTTTTAAATCTAGAAATTACTAATATCACGACTATTACACACTTGAGAAGTGGACTTATTGGTATATAGTATAGCATTTGGTAAATTGGTTGTATAGATTTAGATATCAATCTTTTGTGATTATATAATCCATTTGAGAGATTGACATTTTTTGATACAATCAAAGGGGCGCCCAAGTTCAACCGTTAAGCAATGAGGGAGCAGACCACCCAAGTTCCAACTGTTCCTAAAATGTTGTGTCAAAAGTCAAAACTACATAATCCATATATTAATTTGAGAGATTGACATTCCTTGATACAATTAAGGGGCACCTTTTTGCGATCACCAATATTATTCTGATTTATCACCCTAGTTAGTGATCATCAGGCCCCCTCCTAATTCATATCTCGATCTTTCAAGAAAAGTAGTACGCAAGGAAAAAGAAATGATTTGTACATCACGGACACCTCTTACTTTTGCGAATATGGCTTTCCATCACAATAAAAAGCAAAAATGGAAGTGTGAACTTATCACTTTAAGATGGTCTCAGTGGAGCAAGAAACTAACCTTTTAAGAAAAAAAGACGCTCAATGAGATCGATGGTGAGAATGTGTAGAAATCATCATGTTACTAGATTGTCACGCAAAACCTTAGCATGCCGTGAGAAAAACAAAGAGAATAATGAATACACTTAATCATCATTAAGATTTAAGATGACTCAGACATATGATATTTTCACAAGAGGTTTTATGTTGGAATCTTACTAGCTAAATATCTTGCGGTGATCAGGTAGAAAGTTCGGAAATGGTCATAGGAATATACTGATTAGGCAGCGTATATCTTAGACAAAGACTTGCCTTTCTCAAGTAACATGAACAAAAAACCTCATCCGTTTAGAATAATCAATACAGTGAAACATTTTTTTTTTGTTAGGCTCATTGACATCTTTCATATTGATTTTTTTGGATAATGTCTTTCAATAGGCTCACTGACTTCTTTTATATTGATTTTTTTGGAAATGTCTTTGATATTGATATCTAACTTGTTTCTAGACTAGAAATTGTTCAATCATGATAGCAAATATACAAAGTATTTAATGGTTAAAGTTAAAAATTTCATTGATCTAAATAATATGGTTCTATATTTTTTTTAAGAGTTAGACAATAACATGTTTATATAAAAGTATATCAATGTCCACATTTGTCAATAGTAATGATATATATATGATTAAAACATCGGCTTAAAGATATGTTTAAAGCATTTAGTGGAGGACAATGTTGATTCGACATCATAAGGTTTATGTATGTTTTAGCACGATACAACTAACATATTTGACAAACGACTAATGATACATATATAGGCCTAAAGTTCATAAGTCTAAACATGTTTAATCAAATCAACTATTAATGCATGGATTCCACTCTTTCTTTTTCTTCATCTTTACTTTCAAATTTTCAATCTTATCATGTGTCTTGATCTCCTTTTTAGACATGTACAAGCTTATGAATTTTAATCATATACTAGAGTTAATTGCATAAATCGTCCCTGTGGTTTACTCAAATTCGTGGATTACATCCCTCGCAAGAATTTTTAGTGGTTT